>JAQIYI010000873.1:0-14823 GCA_034700265.1 Polyzonium germanicum | reverse complement strand
TATTATCTTTATTATCAGGAAAAACTTAGATGTATTTGGATGAAAAAAAACCTCACCCATCGACGGTGCACAGATCTTCGTCATCCTCACTGCCCGGTTTGACGGTGGAGCTACACAAAGACATGCTTCTACTGGGCTGTTCGTCGACTGAGCGTCCATCACGCACTTGCAGACGATCATCGAGGATGTCCTCGACCTCGGGTGGCAGGGTAAGGCATAGGACATCAAGAGTCACGCGGACGTGATTCAAGTCCACTTTATCGTCGGCCAACCAACCAATTTCAAGAAGGGAATCCTCCAAGTCGCCTTTAAAGAGCTTAAGTGCGTAAGTTATCTAATGCTCGATGGTCGTTTCAATAAACAAACAAAAAATACCAAATCAACAAACTCACCGAAGCACGTGGGCAACGTCTTGACGGAACAGTTTGCGACTCGGCTGTTCCGCTGATCAGAAATCGAGCAAGTCAAATGGATGAACAAAGGCGGCAAGCTTCCATCCAAATGCTTGTTGTTGCGGTTGTTTGAATCTTCGTAAGCCACTGACGATCCATCGTCGTCAGATTCATCGGAAGATTCAGCGGGATGTGGATCGTCGTCACTATCGACGTCATCTACTACAAGTTCCAGCAATGCTTGATAAATACATGTAGTAATTTAAACAGAATAATATAAAATTCAATACGAATAAAATAATTAATAATATATTGCGGATTTACCGATGTTTGGTTCCATGTTCTCGTCAGCTCTGAATTGAATGGCATCGCGATCATCGTCATTAAGGTCGTCCACTCGACTGGACGATAGGATCGACTTCGCCAAATGAGCCAAATCACTGCGAGTGGGTGGGTCATAGTAGTAGTAGTCTGCGTTGGCGGGAACGGGCGAGAAATACTGTTTCATCAGCGCTGCAAACTTGGACTGGATGATTGCGTGGATTCGACGAAGGGAAATACATGGTCCAAAGAGATCAAGGTGACTGGGAACGGTCAGCACCCTGTTGCAAATATAAACATATTCACACACAAACGAGTGAAAAGACACCGCGTTCACAGTAAATGCTAAAACTAGAACCCGTAGTAAAACATCTGGCGTAAAACAACTAACTTTTTATCTTTACTTTCAAATATTATGATTTATTTTTATCACGCTGTTACGTTTTAGCGCTTCTTAGCACAATAAATTCTTGTTTTAGCATTTTCTGATAACGCGATCCAGTATGCCAACATTTATATAATACCACAAAAAACTACTCGAAAATGGTCAATTAAACGATAAATAAACAGGGAGTATAAATGAATACAAATACATTTAGTAATGATATCTTACTTCTCAGTATTCACCAAGGAATCCGGTGCGTCACCAACCATGATCTTTCTAGGTACTTGGGGTGTAGCAGGAGCATTCACATGCAAGCAAATAGTCTGAAACAAAATAAACATCAACAAGTAAGAAAACGGTTGGAATATTTATACAGCATGCAATGCATGCACACATTGAACAAGCGATAAGACGCACTGTGCAAATAACGCAGAGCGAATTTAAAACGCGATAAAGCGATCATCTCCCACATGATTTAAAGGTCAACTTAAAGTAGCAAACTGGATATAAAGGAGGCTTAAAACTAAACAGCGTATATTGTATACTCTTGTGATACTTTTTAAACTGTTAAACTAACTTCAGACAAATAGGAAAATTATCAATTAACTGGATTGTAAACCTTCAATAATAACCAAAACTATATCTGTAGCACATATGTAACGTAACTATTGTCAGTATTGTAATCGTTAAGCAAAAGTAAAACGTTAAATCAAAGAACAATCAGGCTAAAAGCATGCGCAATAATGAATTTTTAAAGCCAGATCATCCTACGTACTAGACGTCATTGAAGGTTTATTTATTATTTAGAATTTGCGAAATTACGAGATTAGCGAGTTTAATTCTTTCATTTTTTACAGCATAATAATAACAGCATTTATAAATAAGAAATGTGCTGTGCGTCCATTTTAGCTGCTTATTTTTATTTTTTAGAAATGGGGAACCAACAGACACAACTTTGCAATTATTGGTTCCCAATCTTGGCAGACACAACGGCACGGAGCTTATTTTATGGATATATTTTAACGTGCGATGGCACACACCTGCAAGAACTGGGAGATGTCGATCTCGAGCGCTGTTTCGATGCAGACTTCCTCCATCGACGACAGAATATCGCTGCGACCAACGCAGACTTTCTTTCGCAAGCATCGATAAATCGTCGAGACGAAGCAGTTGGAATAGACCATGGCCACTTTGTTGGCGTGAATCCTCCAGTGCCGCCTATCCGACGGCGAAGCAGAAACCTCTTCCGAGTCCTCCGTCCTTGGTTCCGGAGAAATCGGATTGAGGTGTGCTGCACAAACACCGCCGCCGCCACCACTAGCAGAAATGCTACCAGCACCAGCATCGTTGTTGGTCTCGCTGGTCTTTCGGCTTCGAGATTCATCGACATTCTCGGAATCACGATGACTGGTTCGATAGTCCTGCCAACAAACGAGCAACGCTGTTATAAATATAATGGCAAAGAGAACCGTATAGGCAAGAGTCTCTGGAAAGTGAGAGAAACCTGAGCGAAGTCAACGTTGTCTCGAAGCATAGATTCACTGCCGACCATGTCAGATATCAGCCCCCAAAGAGAACAGTCGACCACGTAAACAGGAATGTCGTAGCGACGCCCGAAAAATGATTCACAGCTCCGCGACATCGACAATCTATCTCGATAAACATCGTGAGCAGGAGCGAGACTACGTCTGAGTAGACACAAATCGCTAAACGTGTCTGGCACGAAGGTGAGCAGCATATGCGTAGGGGACTGAACCTTGATGTAGCATTTCCATTTTGCAATCGTAGGACCTAAAATAGAATTTTTTTTAAGCATTTATAAATTAAACTGAATCTTATTTATTTTATTAATTAATTTTGTATAATTACCATAGTGACTATTACTAATTACTTTGGCCAAATCAACTAATGCTCACCTGATTCGCTCACTTTCTTAATCGTCTGACCATTGACTCCATCAGCCATGGCTGCGTAGACGAGCTGCCCTGGATCGATAGATCTGCATTCAGGACGCAGATGCGAAGGCAAAGCGAGGCATTCGGCTGTCGATAGTGGCACTTCACGGTCATGAATGCTCGAAAGTCCGTCATGAAACAGCCCCATCAGCATCTCGTTAGCCGCGTCACCGTTGCCTCTGCACGATGGATTTGTCGCCAATAAACTAGAATCTATATAGAAAGCGGCGACTTTTTTGAATTTACATACATGTAAAAACGAGGAATGTAAAACCCTAAAACAAATCAACTGTCACATGTCAATAATTTTGCAGATAAGATGAATTTCATTTTTGGTTTAAATAAATAAATTGTACAGAAAAGAACAAACGATAGAATGGCTGATATGAAAACTCTCGCTTCAATATAATAATTTTGGAACGCACCTTGAGTCAGAGTGGAGAACAGAAGCTGAGCTTGCGGACAACGAGGCAGCAATCGAGTCAGGTCGTAAGGAAAGGGCACGTGGTGGACGGGCGACGCACGATAGCCGTCGTCGGAGTCGGCAGATGTCGACCACGTCTGCGTCCGGTCAGCGGTCGGCGTCGTCGCCTTCGGCTGATGAACGTCGTCGAAGGTCGGCAGAGGGAGAAAGGGCAGACCGGTGCTGCACATCACGTGAAGATGCTCGAATGTCAGCATGGTCGAAATGCATTCCAAGTCGACGTCAAACAACTAATTCATTTGAAAGTAA
Organism: Polyzonium germanicum; assembly: GCA_034700265.1. Classification (NCBI taxonomy): domain Eukaryota; kingdom Metazoa; phylum Arthropoda; class Diplopoda; order Polyzoniida; family Polyzoniidae; genus Polyzonium; species Polyzonium germanicum. The sequence continues at coordinate 11,037 of JAQIYI010000873.1, read as the reverse complement.
ACACAAAAGTTCAATAGCTTCACAATGGTTTTGTAAATAAAATGTCTTCTGGTTTCTAAAAAATCAGAAAACTTACATCTTTCCTTCAATATTTTCTCCGTATACGCATACATACTTAATCGTTAAATTATTTAGACAATACTTGACATTAACTACAGATTACCAGAATGTAATAGCTGCGATTAGACTTTAAAGTAGACTGATTGTCCATTAATCAACCAAAAATATATAATAAAAGATTTAAAAAAATCCTGAATACAAAATGAACTAAAAATTGGCTAGTCCAAAAAAATATAAAAACATGACGTCAGTGGTGTATAGACGACAGCTATCTCAAGATATTATCAAAGCTAACAAACGTATCAACATCACAAACTTACAAAATATACCCTGGAAACATCAAGAATAGAATAAACAATGCGAATAGCACCACAAACATGCTTCCATGGAAAGAGAAATGCAGAAGTTTTGTTCAATATTGTTCAAGTTTGAAATTGTATAAATTCAAACGACCCCGCTTAAAGAACTACTCTATAACTATACCAATCATCTACTGTACTAGTCTAGATAGTGTAGTTGAAATAACTAGCGTACATGTATGTAAATGAAAAGAAATAAAAATAAAAAAACATCGTAAAGAGAAACTGTTTTTTTATTAAATAAAATATAAAATTTCTGTTGATTAAAACTTTAAAAGTGCAAACATTTGAAAAAGAGCAAAACACGACTTGAAATCATATCGAAAGAGATTCGTGGAAATTAATTTGGCAGGCATTGTTCCCATGTTTTGTCGTACGAAAACGGCGTCACTGCGATCAGTTGGAGGAGTTGAATCTCACTCTTTATAAAACAAAGTGCAGACACCACTTCTCCACTGTTCTCAGGTGAACCACAAAATAATTATCGAAGTTGCCTCCACCAGCCGTCATTTCAGGCAGGCTACATTGGTTGGTTGGTAATAATTGTTAAAAATGTCATTGTGCACTGAGCTAATTAATTAAATTAAAATAGAAACAATACAGTATTTAAATAATAAATTAATTTTATTGAGTAATTTATTGAATGAATTTGATTGTATGATTTTAATTTTTTAATAGATTGGGTAAAAATGTAATGAAAATGTAGCAAATTATTTTTATAAGTACCGTAATTATTAATTAATTATTTACGATAAATTTTAAAATTAGCAGTTTTTAATTATTTATCATTAATGTTAAAATAAGAAAAATCATCATAGATTGTTGAATTAGAAATAAGTTGATTTAAATAATTACAAATGTCTCGAAACTGCAATCACGCTCTTGTGCTTTTCACCGCGACCGAGACCTGCAAGACGCTAAATGCAATATATGCCGGTATGTCCATCCATCCATATATTATTGAAGAGTATAGCGCCCATGTCCGTTATCGTCCTTGTAACCACTTGCTGGCCAAGACTGGAAGTCGATTGAGTTGTTGACTAGCTTGTGCCTTCGTGAGCTGGAAGAGTTAGATCTGGCATTTTTCACACATGCCTGAGATCCCCACTTCCAGCTCACACTTTCACAAGAGCGATTCATTAATTAATGAATTAATATAGTCCGGGCATCAGTCAGCTGGGCTTGTTTTACCCCGATCGAGACGTCCAAAGGATTGGCTTGGCCGTTAGCTTCAAAGAGTCACACAACCGCATCTGGTCCATGATGGATTTTGACGATCGATCCAAACTCGAACTTATTGAAAGGCAAATTATAAATGTCTTCTTTTGCTTTCATGGTTGACGAATGCTGTATACAGATCAACAGGCGCTGCTTTATATATTGACTCTTTGAGGACGTGGACCGAGCTAGCATGGGCCGGCCGAATCCTTGAGGTCTCTATGGGATTTTACCCACCCACCGAGACGGATGCATGGACATACCGGCAGACCATTAGCTGAGCGCGACGTCACCTTTGCAAAAGGAGACGAATAATCTACGACCAACCAACGCACGGGGCTAGAAAGTCTTATCGCGTGCGACAAAACAGTGCAACAAAAATAAAAAAAAATAAAATCCTTCAACCCACAACTTTTTTGATATAAATAATCGTGTTGCTCTCTTTATAGCGTCGTGTCGTTTGAACAAATTCGAGAAAAACTAAAACAAATAAAAGATTGGATTGTTTTTCTTTTTCTTTTCACATGTACACACATTCTAGTTTGTTTGCGTTTCTGGTTTTATCAGCTAGCAGAATTCATATTCGGCGAACTCAATGTATTTTATTTTTTCGATGTGTGAAATGTGAATCAATATATAAGAAATTGATAATAATATACGCTTTATGCACCGTATTCAATTTTCATAGATTCTCCATATTAAGCCGCACCCTGGATGAGATCACATATACCGGTAGTCTCAGCCTATCTTTATATTCTCTTATATATTACTTTTTTTAATTATTACTTCTTATTCATTAATGGCGGATGAGGGTATCGTACGTCTGCGCCTTGGCAAGACATGAAGCGCCCTATGGTGTCAATTAATGATCTATATTAATACCAGCATGATGAGCATGATTAAGTCAGGACTCAAGAGTATACGGTAGTTTATAGCCGTCAATGAAAGGTCACCCCTCATAGGAGCGTATTTTGCACGAATGTTGTCAAATGCCTTAATTTAAGCTCAATCATGAAAAACACTTCCTGTAAACACCCGTACCTACGTACAAATTACAAATGTAAGTAGGCCTACAGTTCTGAAGGAATTTGTAGAATTATTGAAACAAGCCTAGTTTGTGTTTGTTTGCAGGTGCTAAACCCGGACTCGCCCTTCCGTCAATTCAGGAACTATAAATATCATTTGGTCCACACATTTAGAATAACTATCGCGCATGATACGTCCGTACCTTTAACGCGTGGCAGAGTTCAACGCATTGCTATTGATACAAACGAAACATGTCTTGTATATATAGGCCTACTGAGTACAATACATGTCGTATAAACGCAAACTTTTGTTTCCATTGTATATATTATGTTTGTATTTTTTTTCATATGAAATTCCGATATTTAGGCCTACTGCTTCATAAATGTCATTTGATACTTTCGGAAAGTCACTTAATTTTTTAAAACTCAGATGAATTGTTTTGAAGAGTCAGATTTATTTTTTTGAAAAATCACATAAATGACTTTTTTGATAGAAATCACTTACAATGAAATTTTTGAAAAGTCACTTAAATGTATTTTTTTGGGAAATTTTTTTGAATATTCATTAAGTATTTTTCAAAATTAACCACCAATTTTTAATTACCTATACTACGCAAAAGCTTAACTATGGAACGCATCAATCATATTATTTATTAGTATTAACTAGAAATTCAAAGATTTGAAATTTAACTAGCAATTATAATTTCTAATAATTAAATTTCAAATATTGAATTTGTAATTTTTTTCTCTAAATTCTCTAGTGGGCTAATCAAATAGACAATAAATGTGCGAAATGCTAACTGAAAATAGATCGAATTACGTAATCTAGGGTAGTATTGATAAGAGATTGCTTAGGCATACATCATAACGTAATAACGAGCGACATCGCTCATTGTTGTCATCTATGTATCTTGAGCTAGAGATAATCTTGAGTTAGGCTTGCGCTTCAACTGATACTGAAATGCTCCCTGGCCCACCATTTATGACTATTTCATAACAAATAAAAATAATCGAAATTCATAATTACTTATCGGTTTCCTGTTTGAATTCTGTTATTGTCTCTCTCTCTCTTCTACGAAAGATTCACATTGTGACATTATCTCAAGAAATTCTATCTACGCTCGTATCTGCAAATTCTGGATGTGCTAAAATTGGATTTGGCCAACAGTGTACTTCTCACGCGTGTATCAAAGTTACCCAATGTTTGAGGTCGATTAAAGGCTTACGAGATTACACGCTGCTATCGAGAAATATAAATTACGACGAAAAACAACGATGTAAAATTTAGCATGTCGCAGACTTGATACTAACCACTATCAGCAGGATTCAGGACGAGCAAAGTCGAGCATTAGTTGATTAACGTATTTAGCGCGCCAAAAAAATATTACATGCCTGTTTCTCCACCTACAATTTACCCTGATATAAAATATAAGCTTATTTGTCCGAGCAAAACTAAGCCAGGACTACTAGCAAACACGAATATCACGTGTGACCGTCTATATTCCTGTCAGTCTTATTAGTTGATGACTTGATGGGTTCCATAGTTGGTTTGCCTGTTGCCCTGTTCGAATATACAGTAATAAATATATAACAATAAATGAAATTTTGACACTCACAGCTTTCGGCAATTCCTTGAACGCGAGTCCTTCCAAATCGCCCGTCTCAGATCCATACGTCGAAGTCCGTGCAACAGTACCGTGCTGCGGCTCCACCCAGCATTCGGTAATCATCTGCAATTCGCCGCCAACTTCACCGGATTCCTGTTCACCTTCCTGTTCATCTTCAGACAAACTTCGCGTCGTCATACAACAGAAAGAAACGCAATTAAACTTATTTTTTTCAAATCAAGAATCATTATATTCATTAGTATTTACTGGTAATTTTAGACCAAACGTGCCTCTCGGGAGATGAACTGGCAACGTGTGGAGGAAACAAGACATATTGCATGACACAAGGATACAACTCGTCTTCGTCAGAATCACCGCCATCCCCGACCTTGCAACGTAAGAGGCAGAAAAAACAAACAGCATTAATTATGATAATGGCGATTAACATTCTGGTTTTTTAAATAATGCATTTTTCCACCCCAACCCAAAAGCGTTACATTTCCCGTACGTAGGCAAAATAACTTTAAAAATTTTGTTCTTCAATTACGAGGGTACAATCATTTGTTTTTTTCTCAATATAGTTGTGACGACACGAAATTTAAAGCACGAAGCATATAGCATTGAAAATATGCCGGTACTGATATATAAAAAAGTTCCGACGTCACAAAATGCGAATGTAAATAGCGAAAATTTCTTTCTACAATTAGGAATAAGAACTCGATTTGACTAACTAAAGATGGCATTATGAAACTACATGTCTAGTAGGCATGCAGATGTAGACATTGACTACATCTGAATTTAACTTACCTTCATTTGTATTTCGAGCACCAAGTTGGTAATGCCCGAATGAGAGTGTGCAAAATGAAACCCTTTCTGCAGTCTCATTCTAGAAATAAAAAAAAATATTAAAAAGGCAACCTGATGAGGGGTTGACAAAAGCTTGCGATAATGGAAGGTTAACCTACTTGACGAGTGTGGCTAGGATTCTCGAGATGACGTTCTGCGTGAGAACCAAACTCGGGTCGCATTGAGCGGCCCAAACCCAACGCCGATGGTGCAAATAATGACCGAGCGTCGAGAGCATAGTTGACGACTTTGCGCCTGTCCGGTGCACGAAAGATGCTGGTCGTGTATGCCGCTCAGATGGGTTCGTGTAGTCCTTTGGTGTACGTTCATAGCTAATTGAAATATTAAAACTCACCATCAAATGTTAAGTGTTCCTAAAAGGTAAAACGTATAATAAAATGTATTCTTATGGAAAAGTTAGACTGAAGTGGCGTTTAATTTTTGCTTATAAAGGGTTCCAAATATAATCACATGATTATATGCTCAGAATCCATCCCTGCCACACATAAGCCTACCGTATGAGTAGCTTCTCTACAGGTTTGAGAAGCGGAATACAGCTCGGAATCCGTTTGCTGTGACCGTCGATTTCGGTCAATCCAATCGTGATATCCGACGTGGAACCACCTTCCATTGCGGTATTCGTCTTAACACCACTTGAAGCTTTGAGATTAGCTCTGGAAGGCAACGTCAACGCAAGGATCTTAACACGTAGCTCATCGACAATCTGCACCTCACAAACACACATAAAAAGCATTTAAAGTTTTTCATTTTAGAAGAATCTGAATAAATGTTACCTTCAATTTCTAAAATACCTCAATGCGGTTTAGACTAGGCGTTCCGCCCAAAAATGCCAAGCGGATGACCATGCAAGGTGCCTGTGATATCACGCGTATAATCACAAAGGATGTCGGCGGTTTGTCTACCTCCCTTAAGTTTTAAGTAAGTTACATTTAAATAAGTTACATTTTTTAGGCCCTCTAAGTGATTAAGACATTATTCTATTTACTTTTATGCTTACCCAAAAATAAGTTTTATGTAGGAATGGTTTTCGACAAGAACGAATGAAGTGAATTCAGTCAGGATCGCGTCAAGCGCTGCGAGTGCCTGACGACATTGCACCGTTGTGTAGCGCCCATTCGAGTTGGGCGCGTGAAGGTGCCTTGGCAAAGGCCTATCGTGAGCCAGCAAGAGTCCAATACGGTGCGCGTGCATCCACTTCTGCCTACAAAAATCGAAAAATAAATAATTAACAAAAATTATCCTGATCCTTGCATCATTGATCAAACATGATGAAATCATAAATAGTAGGTCTGTTTATTGAACAGTTCAACTACACTAATCAAACATGCTAAATTTTCACGTTGGAAAAACATGTCACCAGATATTTATGTCCAATAAGCAGATTGGCTCCCAAAATTCAGCAAACTTTGGAGAAAGAAAATCACTAAAGAGTAAAAAAAAATAGTGGACATACATAAAACAGCTTAAAATAAGTTAACACAAGCTAAGGAAACACGAACCAACTAAATAAATGAGACTATGCTGAAGATGAGAAAACTATACTTGCCTGCAACACAGGACGGGTCGTGACGACCCATTAGGCAAGTAAAAAAGTGGAACACCATTTCGCACGCTGTCTGGAATCATGTAATACATGGGATTGCTGGCGAACGAATGCAGATGAATGAGCAGATCGTCTGTCTGACTCAATCTGGCAAACAAATAAAAATACTAAGGCAAGTGCATACTTAAAATTTAATAGCTAACAAAGCGAGCTTACTGCTGAAGAGCTTCAAAGAACTTCTTGACAACGTTGGAACGATGGACACTCTGTATTGGCTTCTTTGTTGGGCACGTCAAGTCATGCAAAAACTCGTAACTTCCCTTGACAACCACTTTATAGTGACACCTGCAAAATCAAACTTAAAAGTTAAGGATGGAAGGCTGAAACAGATTTTTATAAGATGAAAACTATGATGAGCTTACAGAGAGTTGTCAGGAGGCCAGGTAGATGACGTCACATAGTTTATATTCACGTCATGTTTCCAGGGAAGCATCATTGAAACTTCCAAGCGGTTACCTTAGCAGAAATTATTTAACAAATAAAATAGTTCAGAGCTAATTGACATTTTCTAGATAATTTTATATGATTTGGAATTTTTGATTGTAAAATAATTCAGCGCTCACCAACCACAGAGATATGTTGCACGGCGTAGCCCTCTCGTAGGCGACAAGAAAGAAGAGTTTGCAAAGAAGTCGCAATATTTTTCTCAGCGTGTTTCTTCGTCTCCAAGTGGAAATCTTCCTTTAGCGAAAAATTCATGCCGCTAAAAAATTATAAACACAATTTATGAGAGCATATACATGTATATGAAAAACAGCTTTTACGATTAAAATAGTAATACCTAATAAATTTAACCAAACATGAATCTAGTTATATTAAAAGGCAAAGTTTTGAACAACAAAAGCAATACCACCTGAGAAATAATTTGGATTTGCCATACTCACTTAAAACTGGAGCTGCCATTTTGAGAAGAGTTTGTCGCATTACGGAAGATAACTTTGTCGATGTAAGGAGCCCACTGAAAGCTCCATGAAAACATTCCCTGGTGATAAATGTTCATCGTTGAGTGAGAATCATCCTTACTCTGAAACAAAATAAATATATTAATGCGAATACATTTATCGTTAAAATAGTTAAATTTAATTCAAACAGATTTATCGTGAGATCATGTCGGATATTAAGACATTTCTGAAATCAGAAAAAATTCTGACCCACCATGTTGTCTACTGTTGTCGTGTGTGAGATGTAAGCACCATACGTAGCCGTTGAAATGAACCGCATTAGATCGGTAAACGGAGCGTAACCCCAGCAACAACGAGGCTCTCGCGAGCTGCTTACGTGCAGAAACGAACACGAAATGGTTGAGTTTCTCAATTGCGTGAGCAATGACTGGAACACGTGGATGTCCGGTACGTTAATCACACCATCGGTCACCACGACAATACCTGGACAGAAGAAATCGGAAGGAAAGCAATTCCAGAGAATAATTGGAGCAATATGAATAGAAAAGAAAATATCAATATGGTAAGTTAAAAGTAAAAGAACAGCACCTGCACATGTATTGTCTGGAAGCAACTGGAGAGCTAAAATTCCATATCTTAAAAGATCTATGAAGCCCATCTCAGGAGACTTCAAAGAGGTCGGAGAATGAGATCCACGAGACCTGTAGGACGAGCTGTCATCTTCTTCCACCAGATATTCGAAAGATTTGTCCGTTGACATCTGGAAACAATATAATAAACAAATATTAATGATTAACATGATTAATGAAATTTCTTCTTTTTTTTTAATCTAGCGCTGACATTGGGGGGAGGATAAGAAATTCATATTTCGGTTTGTTTATTATTGGGATAGGATAATAAAATAATTAGGTTAGTAGCATGCAAGGCAACCAATAGCAACAGAGAGTGGCATGTGACACATGCTGTTTTTGTGTAAACGGGGCAATGGCAATTAAGTGGCTCACCAGTCCATTACCGAAACTTGCTGATGTCGAGGAATGACTGTTGTGCATGTGACGCGTGGACGAGCGCTGCTGAAGATACGAAATGCAACCGGAAAGAAAGTTCTCAATATCCATCACATGGTTGGCGACAAGAGTCAAGAATGCATTTAGATTGAAAGCAGTGAGTCTCCATCCTTGCACGACAACCTGTAATACGACAATGAATATTTGAAATAACATTGTCAAAAAGCCTAAAAGCTGATAACGATTCTTTACGACAGCATAAAAACTAGCCATAGACAACTAAATACGTTCAAACTTTTAAGCAATTTACTCAGTTTAAAACGCAAGCGATACTAGACTAAGGTTGGAAAACTTGAACGCGACTAGAGACTGTCCAACCCCATAGGATTATATTGGAAGGACAGTCTCAAGTCGCGTTCAAGACGACCCAAGACCCCCACTTCCTACTTATCCAACTATAATTGGCTAGGCCTATTTTAAATAAATAGAATAAAAATAAGGTAGTTTTTACCTGTTGATTAGGATAGAGAAACGAAGACGAGTGAGCAATCACGGTTACGTACAACTGAGGCACAATTCGCAGACAACTACCAGGAACGACAAACTTTACCGAATACAAATGAATATTAGGTCTACACTGTAGCGGTAATGTCAGTGTCACTGTCTGCACTGCTCACCTCTGCAGTAAGACCTTCTAGGCATTTTCTTAGAGAAGCAATCATGCTATCAAGAACCACCTCGCCGCTCTTAGCATCCTGAAAAGTAAATCCGATTGAACATCATAAGCTCCATTAATGCAATTTCTGATCTTCATGCAACATTCAAAACATATTACTAGATTAGTTTTATATTAAGATGATGAGACGGAATTTTCGCCACTAAATGCAACTTACAACGACCATGACAGATGGACTGAGGTCGAGGCAAAAGACGAGCCTGTATCGTCGAGCAAGGAACGTAATCACGGAAGACGGCAGCAACTTATAGGTGAACTCGTGGGCATTGGCCGGGACCCAGTGCAAAGGTGGCTCGCACGGAATCACCGAGATGACACTGAGCTCATCCTCAAATTCCTCCTAGAAATAGCGGTACAGCACAATTTCAGATTATAATGCATCATGAACGTCAGAGACGCCATGACGCCTATACTTACAATGGTGCCATGATGTCCTATGTGGATATGCCCATTGAGGTTGGCGAAAAACCACTGCGCACGGACATTTCTGGAAACCCGATACTCCTTTTTCATCAACAAATATACGTGTTTGGCATCCAACACCATCAGCTCTGACTGGATATCGGCAGTGTCGGTAGCAATCGTTGGTGACCTCGGCAAAGTCCGTAGATCGGGCATATCGTCGGCTACATTGGAGTCCTGAGAGAATATTCGCACAAATAGTATAATTTGGCCGCTCAGAATAGGCTTACAGATAACCTTAATTAACATAAATTAATGAATAGGCCTAAATTAAGTACATACAAAAGATGATTACCTGTCTAACAATAGTGCGGGAATGCGGTCGTTCGACTGTAGACCTACTAGGTCTACGATGCCTGTTGTCTTCCATCATATGTTACAATGGAATGACCAAAGGAGGTTGAATGATGTCTATTTGTCCCAATTTTCATGAAACATTTAAAAGATTTTATTTTTCATGCACCCTCGCCTCATGCACACTTGAATCCTAGGCCTACATGTGGGGCAACAGGCGTAGTAGGCCCGCGTATTTGAATGACATAGGCCTATCGGTCATAATTGACTAAATTGACACGGGTTCGTGGGAAAGCGAGACTCAGCGATCTTGAGTGATGTGGCAATTATTTTTCCACCTCTGACCTTTGCACGCGGCCGCAAATCAGAACTAGGCCTACAGACTCCATTGCCAGTCAATTACGCGTTCACATTTAGGCAATTAGCTGGAGGAGTTATTATTGTCTCACCTAAGCCTTCGTCGCCGTCGGAGCATAGCCTCCTTAGTAGGATATGTAGTATAGGAGGCTATGGTCGGAGTGACTGTCGAACCGATAAAGAAACAACGAGAATGAACACGAACTTTCAACTTTGGCCGCAGCATCGGCGCGAATCGGCGTAGCAGCTTGCAAAAAAGTTAGGAATCTGACCGCCAGGGGGCAACACTTCACAAAGTCAATTACAAAGCAGTTAAGGAACTGACCGCCAGGTGGCAGCACCTCAGAGTAATTGCAAAACAGTGAGGGAACTGACCGCCAGGATGCAGCACCTCTCAGCGTTCAAGTGGATAGAGACCACGGTCTTAAATACAGGTCTGGAAACTCAAACCGGTTTCAGTAGTGAGGGGTTTGTACCGCTTTGCGAAGAGCGGGTGCATACGCCACCTTGCGGCCGCTCGATGTCGCTGCGAACGCCGTA
>JAQIYI010000872.1:0-14833 GCA_034700265.1 Polyzonium germanicum | reverse complement strand
GCCTACTGATGTTGGGTCAACATTGTATTTGGTTTCTAATTAAGCTGATTTCGTCTTTACTGTGTAGGGCTATATGCATATATTTTCATTGCATTATTTGCAGTAGGCCTAGGTGGGTTTAGACAACTTAAAAGAAGATTATTGTATTGGATCCGCTTTGAAACATTTTGATCGATCGCAAAAGTTACTAATTAAAAACGATCCCCATTTCTGTAAAACGCATAACTCGGGTGTCATAAGGCGAAAACCTTGAGTTTTGAGACTCTTCACGGATATAGGCCTTCCATATTGATGTTAAAATTTATACACATAGGTGCGCCATGGTAAAGGCTCATGGAATGTCGTTGATCAACTTTCTCTAAAGTAGCCCAGACCCTGCGTCGACACAGCGGAGAAGAAGTCTAAATAGAATTTCAAAGAACAAATTGAGCAAATAAAATAAAAAAATATAAAATGAAAAATAATTACGAGATTAATGGGCCTAGCATAAACTTGTTTTAGGCCTAATTACAATAATTAAGACATAAATGTTTATGCCACCGGTACAGGCCTAGAGGTAGCCTTACTTCCAATACGCTACCTCGTCGCTTTTTACGTATAACACGTCATACGTCTAAATAATTACTTCCTAAGAATACCCATTGTCCCCATGTAAATAATTAAGGAGTTATTAAGATAGGCCTATAGGTCAACAGATGTTAATTGAATCGATGAAATGAAAACTTCAAAGGATGTGAAATCGAATAATCTACCGTTATTGCGGAAGCATTTAGGCCTATCATTTGTAGATGCCTGGATAAAAACGTCTGGTTAAAAACATCTAAAGCTCTACATGTGGGCTTACTGTACGTAGGCCTCATTACAAATATGATTTATTGAAGGCATGAGTTAATGCATGTGTTATCTAGGGAAGAATATTTATTATTTAATTAGCCTAATTATACTGAATAGTACTCCTCTAGCCTCGGTTACTTTAGAAACTAGGCTACTTATTGTACTCAAGAATCACTTCGTTTTAAAGAAAAATTCCATGGCAAAGCAAGTAGCCTACCTTTATGATTCCAGTCAAGCCAAAGTAGTATTCGTCAATCTGTGTCATGTTTAGACGAGCTAGTCACGACACAGAATAAGAAAATCACCTACTGTACTTTAACGAAGCGAAAAATAAAAAAAGGATTTTTTTTTCCTCAAAATAGAAAAAAAAGAGCAAAACTAGAAAATGAAAACTGAACTAGAAAGGCCGGAAGACTTTTTGATTGGAGTTTTAGAAAATGTATACGCTTTCGAACTGCTGGCCCACGTTTTTATAGACGCACAGCCAGCACAAATTCACGCGGACGAGCTATCTGATGATGATCGAAATGAATAAAATAAAAATAAAAATAAAAAACACTGACACTAAACTAGCAGATTCCCATTGGCGAGAGACGAATGTAAAATACATTAACAATTTAACAGATTCACCATGCAAACGACTCGTTTTATATGGTCGTGAGGATTACTACTGTTCCTGTTCACTATCAGTCTGTCACGTGGGCCTATACTGCCTAGCTCTTCCTAAGCAATTAACGTCCAGACGTCAGCATATAGCCGCTTGCTGTTCGTGTATATCAAGGTTTTTTTGTTTCTTTCCTTTGAAGATCCGTAATTAATTTGGCCGCTAAACCACGTTCAAACGGATTATAGTTATTACGAAAACAGGATTTTGAAGTGAAAAGCTATCTATGATTAGGAGATGAAAGAACAATCAACGGCCTATCATTATTCCAAATTGATTAGTCGTGATTTTCTACCTGGATTAGTTCTAGGTCTACTATCTATCTCTTCACTTGTACAGTTCTACTCCATTATATTGTAATTTTCAGTGTTATTAATTGATTCCTTGCGACATTTGCGCCCGGCCTTATAATCAGTAAAAAAAATAACCTGCTGAGCGGATATCAACGTAAACGAATAACAGCTAGGCTATGCTAGGATATACTTTGTATATATGGGCCGGTAGCCATACTCAAAATTTCTCCTAAGCCTAATGGACCTATAAATGCCATGATAATCAGATAATCAGCTGATTAGCGTCATATGAGAGCCACGTGCAGACACACAGGCCTATAAACAAGGCCTAATTAACCAAAAGAGCTGCCGTGCAGGCCTACAACATGATCGAACATGAATAAATAGATTTCTGTGAAAACAAGTGTTATCGGTACTCGCCCCGTAACTATGAATACATTGTAGGCCTATAGTCACACGCCTATGTGCAAGCTAAAATGAACCCTTTTCAAATACGGAAATGATGAACTGAGCGGCAGATATCAAATACAAATTCTTAATTACCATTTTAACTCTGGATTATCTTTACGTGTTTAGCTGACGGTCGGAACATCGAATAATTATTATTTTAGAACGCGAATTCAGACTCAGACTAAGTAGCACAGCCATTTTTTTATGCGTGAACAAATTTCTTCTTCTTCTTCTTCCATTGCGATTACTTTAGGAATTTCGCTAAACAAGTGGCATATTGGCCACAACGTGACGTCTAAAGCTAAAGTAATTCAAACCGCTGCATCACATAATAGAAAATACTCACGGCGATGGCTATTGAGGATCGAACCCACGACCTGAAAGTGACTTGAATGAGCAGATAAACAATAGCCAGCCACTCAATACACTCGGCCACGATAACGCAAAAAATGAAACCGTGAGAGAAAAAGTCGCCCGCAAGAAACAACGACGCTCTAGCTTCCAGCCAGTCTTCTATGTCTTCTATGATAAAATGACGACAGCTAATATGAAGGTGTTTGGGGATAAGGACCTGCTGTAACAAACTAAATATAACACTAAAAGCCTTTGCATAGCGTTGTTAATTTGTAAATTGATGTCAAAATACATTTCCTTTCCATATAAATCGAAAATAGCCATTTTCAGTCTATTATTTTTGGTTTGTTTTGAATCGGGTCATCAGGCCCAATTTGCGCATCGATGATGCACTGATTCGCGACGGCGAATCGATGCTGGTCGAATGACGTCACGGATTTGCACTTAAAAAACCTAGTCGCTCGGCGCACAAATATGGCGGACAGTGCTCGAGCAGTTAAAACGCGCAGAGATCGCTCGCCCCTTGTTGTCCTCGGATGATCTTTTCGCCTGCGACTATTTATGTTGGGGTCGTTTCCAAATTAGCCGGACAGTTGGAGGATCATCGCTCCGCACTTTAAATTATCAAGGTAAACATTCAATTTACTAATTTGGAGTTATTAATTGTGTTAATTTTTCCTACGCGCGGCCTGCGATTGGTTTCAAATTGTACGTCGTAGAGCGGCACCGCACGGCATATGTTCGCTTGCTTGCACGAAGGCCTACGTAATTTGCAAACGTCAACGTAAAAATCTCGCATCAATTTTATCGTAAATTTGCCAATAATTTCGTCCTTAAATGCGCGATGATTTCATTTAAAGCAATTTAAATTTACATTATAAATGGCATTTATTAGTACATGCCAGTTAGAATGTAGATTAGAAATAAATAGGCCTACAAGTAAATACATTAGAATAAATAAATAACCTATTAGATGCTTATGAGCTAAACTTCTAAAAAAAGTTTGCAGATTTTTTTATTAAGTTAGCTAACATAATAGTCTGCAAACTAGGCCTAGGCCTAGGTGTTGATTTTCAATTTTTTTAGAATTAAAGTTTCTAGTTCAATTATAAGCATTTTAACTAGCATCAAACTAGGCCTAGACCTAGGCCTAGGTGTTGATTTTCAATTTTTAAAATTTATTTTTGCAAACTTTGCATGTATGAAATTATATGCGTTTTAATACATTAACGACAGGATGCTTGCTTCTGATGGCGCAGCTAACCAACAAAACAGAACGAAAAATGTTACTTTTGATTTCTGCGTATTTCTCGCTCATGATTCAGTGACGTCATCATTAGATTCTTCGGTTCATGTATGTATGATATTAAATTAACAGATAGGAAGATAGTGTTTATGTGTCAAGTTATGTTTACTTTGGTTTTGCATAGCTAGGCTACACTGCTGCATGCAAACCAAAAAGCTATGACGATTTAATTACGTCACTAGATAAAAGATAAAGTTGACTCAAGATGTGTGTCACCATGCACTTGAATGGAGTTTTTCCATTGTTCTCAGACTTCTGTCTGATTTAAATCAAGTCAGCTAGCATAGGCCATTACAAATCTGTGTTTCTATTGTGTGCTAGACTTTATTTTTAGAGTTTTAGTTTCATTTTTTCTTCTTCAGAATCTCCTTCAGAGAACGACAGATTTTTAATTAGGACATATATGGCCCCTAAAATATTAAATCTTTCTTTCAAAAACAATAATAATACCGTAACAACTTACTAGCTTGAAATTGCTGCATTTTTGGCAAATATTCGATCAAATTCAAACGCAATCAAACCAATAATTGTAGTTGTGTTATGATTTTTTCAAACAGAAATCTATTAATTAGGTGCCATGCACCATTTGCGTTGTGTATAAGAAACCGATATATTTTTTTTTTCAAAAAAAAACCAAGTGAAGCCCTGCATTTTCAGTAGGAATTATCATTGCCATCGCCTTTTCAAAAGCCACAAATGGAAATAAACGTGCTTTTTTGGACATCTGTTGTGGCTCAATGGTGGTCGGTGTCATCGTGGCAATATTTCGCCTATCATCCCTACATCACTCATATCGATTAGGTTTTTTTGTTTGTTCAAGTGTTAATAGACAAGTTTTAATTACAAAGGATGACGTCCGACAGGCGAGGATTAAATTTCGACCGTGACAAACTGACAAGCATGCAACTAACGACCAGTGACAGGCGGCCCACATTTAACTTTGCAGGTTTTACTAACCTAGATGATGTACAGACGTAGGCCTACACGAATGACTAGCAGTCTTTGTGCGTTTATGACTCATGTGACGCATTTCGCAGCCTCTCGCCACACTGTGTTCAGGCTAAACAAAATAACAAATGTGTTTTACTTACCAGCAGCCCTCCAATATGGTTGATACAGTATATCCAATGGGGTGGATGGCTGCTAGAAATGTTTCATCAATCACGATCATCGATTTTTGGCATTTTACGACGTGCAGCTAAAAGTCTCAACGACACTTTTATGTTTTTATTTTTGTCTTTTCGCGATTTGCCTGAAATATTCTCGTTGTGTAAATTGAGCCGACGATGTATTTTGCGTACGGGGAACTACGTACACAATACCAGGATTATTTATAATCACCCATTCTCATGCGAGATCGCGCTCTTAATCACGTTTAATTAGGTCGTTACTATTCGAGGATGCGGGAGAGTGCATACGTGTTTAGCATGGAACTACTGTAGGCAAAAGCTTATAGGCCTAAGAAATAAGCAAGGGCTGCTGGACTTAGCATGCTGGATTTTGGCAACGAACAATCGATACTTACGCGGATAAGAAAACCATTTAATCTAGTCAACTTTGTGATTTAAATGAGAATGGATGTAGATAGAAACATAATAAAAATAGAAAACATCTTCTTTAGATTCTCCCTCCTTCTTATGATAAGTCGTCGTTTCCTGTCCCTGCGGTAATCTTGTATTCTTTGCCATGGAAACCACTCTCAAGATCGTGTAAACAGAGAAAGAGGAAATTGACAAGATTTTCCCGTCTAAAAACCTTTTCTTTCTTTGTGAAAAGTCTGGAAAGCGACCAAGCTGATTGATTTGTGGGTTTCAGTTCAGTAACCTCCTTTTGTCTTTTTGCCATTTATACATATGTATATCAGTATATATAATTATATATCTGATGATCCCATGGAAGGCTGGCTTGCCTAGGCCTAGTCTATTGTCAGCTGCTATCAACGTACTAGCGAGCGAGACAAAACATTTCATCACATTCTGCATGTATACATACAGATGTAGGCCTACTGTCAGCCTTTATGAAATAATTAAATCCTGCCTATAACTGAGATTTTTTTAACGCAGTTCCTCATGGGCCACCATAGAACTACGATAGTTAGGCCTAGAGCTCAAGACCGGTTTTTAAAAAGAAAGCTTAAGAATTATAAATCTTGATGATTAAAGACTAGCCTGGTGGGTCTAGACTGGGGTATCTAAAAAAAAAATAAGAAGCCAAAAATAAACTAGGCCTAGATCAGACTTAGCTATATGGCCTCACTCACTGACTGATATCTCAACCCAATAGTTCTCTGGGTCCACACCTTGGATTGGGAGACTTTTGTAGTTTGAAATCACATGTTGATGATGTTGTATTATCTTCACGATGAGTTTCATTCAGGTGGAAGTTTTTTATGCTAGCCCATATCCCTTTGAGTACGCTATTCGATTGTTCTTGTTGGACATTTCATGAATCAACCACGTGGAAACAGTATAGATGTACGTAGAAGTCCGCCCTGAGTAGGCGTTTGACGTGGACTAGTAAATTAATGCGCATATTTTATTTCTCTTTTGCGAAAAACAACAAAAAACAATGCTTTCTTGTTTGAACGCCATCTTGTTTTCTTCGTGTCAACGTTTTCGTTATATAGGCCCGTGTTTGTAAGCCTAGGCGTATAACTGCATTTTTTTTTTTTAGAATTTAGTGAATTTGATAGGGCATAGTGAATCACACTTCCAATGTCAAATGTGGTTTTCTAGCCTAGACAATGGCAACGTACGGCAATGCCCAAAAAAATCTTAAACGGGTAGGCCTACATGTAGTGAGTGTCTGGTGGACTGCAAGAACCAGCTTATAGCTGCCTATGACTTAATACCTTTGTTACTTAAAGACATTTGTTGTATTTTTCAAAAGAAACTTCCCATTGGAATGCTGTCAAACAGGAACCACCATGCAGCCAACGCCAAAAGTTTGGGTTTTTTTTTTACTTCCAAAAAGTTACGGCTGAGGAAGTTTTAGGCCTAGTGAACTCGTTAATTCTTGCTTAGCCAATTGGTCGTTATATAATGTGCATGCACTGCGTGTGTGCAGTCGAACCCAAGTAGGCCTATATAGGCCTACTTGTTTTGAGAAATGAGAACTTAAATGCCGGTCACGTGGTTTGTTTTGTTCGTTAACAATTCAAAGGATTGTATTTTTAGACATGCACTGACATGGGATGCAGAACAATCATCAATGTCCGCGCAGGCTACATTTTCCCATATAGGCCTACACTGTACAAGTTGACAGTGTTTAGTGCGTCTGTTCAATGTTCGAGCACTTGATGCAACCGTTAAACAATGACCACTTTCCATGGTACCGGTACCTATTCCACTGCGAATTAAAATTTGACGTCAGAAGCTCAGAACGTCATTCCAAGAAACGTTTTGAGCTTTAAACTTGCGCCCAAGTTTCTAAATCCGGCATAGAATTTCATGAGACATGCGTACAAGATCAAGGTTTTTACGCGTTTAGCTCACATATACAATGTAGGCCTATGTATGCTGATGGTTTGGGCCTACTTTAGACCCAGGGGCTATGTTTGTCACAAGAAAAACAAAGCGACCAGCTGCTCTTCATAATTCATTGATTATATTTGTATTTGTTGCTTTGTTGCAGACTCGCCGACAGACTGTCGCGACGTTGCTATGCCAGAACAAGAAGAATTGTAAACCGAGCTAGTGCACCAACGATGGCAGCCAAGTGTAATATTGTTGGTAAGCTTTGGAGAAACGCAAAAGCTGAAGCTGAAGTTGGCCAGCAAGCCTGCGCTCACAGTATAAATTCTAAAACAACAACTCGTCTCAAAAACATCTGGCGTAAAATGCCTGTGCAATCATCATATCTTAGCTTGCATTTGTATATCTTATCTTTTAGGCTGCTGGATTTCCACCAAACGCTATTGCACCGCGCTTCAGTGCTGAGGGATCAGCAAGTTGTAGCGCCGCGCTACATCTTGCTGATCCCTCAGCACTGCAGCGCGGCGCAATAACGTTTGGTGGGAATCCAGACTTAGTTTTACTCTGAGCGCTGTCAGTTTCAGCTCAAGCAGAAGTGCTTTCTTTCAGTTTCTATCCAAGATGTGTTTTGTAATATCTGCGCGATAGCTTTGAATGCAGTTTGGTGGTCTCAGCGTCAGCTAAAGACGTCAGGCGCGTAGAACGTACCACTAGCTGATAGATCAGCTTTAGCGTAAATATTTGTTACGCTTCTTTGCCTGCCTCTCAAATGTTAATTCCAATGCGTTTCTGATTCAGTCGGCCATTCAAGCATTTTGCTTAAGCAGGCGTTAAAAGTTAAAACAACATAGGGTGGAAGGCTGCAAGCGTTTGTTGAACTTGTTTTACGTGCGGAGCAGTTTATACGTCAATGACGTCACTTCATTAATTATTATTAGAATTTATTAAGCGAGCATGGTACAGTTCAATCAAGAGCTAAGCTTAGTTCATTTTCAAAACAAAAGCGTAGGCCTACAATTCCTACATGCACGATAAGCATAAAAGTCATCATTTGGAAAAACAAAAAATCATCAAGTGTGAAAAATGAAACGTAAAAATACATAAGAGAGAAAAAAAGCGAATAAAGGAGTTTATGGACAATGTTGCTCTGTCGGAGAACTTGCGAGTACGTTGAACTATGTTTAGGTTTATTAATAAACAGACTTAATACAAAAAAGGCTTGCATCTATTTTTGTCTTTAAATACAATATTCGCTAGTACAGCCATCGCCATATCTTTATTCGATTCAGTCATGGAGAAGTTTAATATCGTGATAGCCAATCAAAAAGGAAAAAAAAAAAAAAAGACTAATAGACAACTTCCGCCAATTAAAGGCCATGAACTTGTTTTTGGAATGCATGTCATGTTAAGTCAACGTGTTTCTTCCCCTTCATAATTTTATATGAACTTTCATAAACAATTTCTCCAGACTTGACTCAAAATTAGCCAGCGCCCGTGCCAAGAATTCTCATTGATTTGAATTACCAAACTCGAACAATAAATATTGTAATGCGCATAGGAGCAGGCCTTATTTTTCACAATTTTTAGCTTTTTAAAAAGAATTTCATCATTTTAAACGATCTAATCATTTGACTGAATGTCCGAGCGAGCGCAGCGAATTCGGACCCCACTGATCAAAACGATGAAACATAACTAAAGTCATGATTAACATGTACATGTAAAGTCATCATGTATGCATTTGCATTACTAAAGGCAAAGTAGATCTAGCCGCCTAGGCCGCACTGCAGTGTGCGTGCTCAAGAAGGGTGTGACGATCTGCATGTACGATACATGTAAGTTAGCGTATAGGGTTTAATTATGAAAAAAAACCATTTCGAATGCGCAACTACTAGTTACACCCCTGTAAAAAAAAAATCGATCATTAGACCTAACTTTCGGCGAAAGCTTATTCACCCTAGGCCTGCATGAAAACGTTTAGTGTGTTTGTGTTTGCGCCTACTGACTTTATACTTCTGGTTTGTTTGCATTCGCTCTTTAACACAGTTGTCCGGTGATGGCGGCGGCAAAGCGTATCGTCCACCAATCAGCTGGCCAATTATCCAAGTTCAGTCGACGTCGTCTCGGTCTTTCAAGCGCGACCAACAATGGAGAATAAGCAGCCTGCAGCAGATTTGGTCACATCGAGTGCGGACATTTCGACGTTCGGTGCGATCAAGAAGCCCAAATTGACAGTGCTCGAAATTCCGCCCGTCCATCGTCACCATAATCATCATCAGCAACGCCATCAGCAGCTGCAGCAGCAGCAGCAGCAGCAGCACCAAGAACAGGAACACCGCCACCATCAGAGTAATGACGTCATCATACAGACGCACCACCGTCACCGAAGTCTCGATTCCGTTCTGCAACACATCCACCACGAGCCAATGGACATCGACGTGTCCACCGTGGACGCAGCATCTGTTATCGCAGCTGCTGTTGATGCATCGGCAATGGGGCCTCCGTCGACCGGACTAATCTTGCCGGGCTTCGCCAGCAGAGCCCACCATTCTAGAGTGGCTTCTCTTGGAGTTGCTCACCGCAAGCAAAATCTTCTGGTGTCGTCTTTGTCGTTTGGCAATGCTGCCGACAACGACCCTGTGGAAGACGCTATGACTTTGGAAGATGCTTCTTCCAATGCCACGACAACGACCATCGTCCTCGCTCCGCCTCCGCCTGCCATGGCGCACGCCGCCACTGGATCAGCCTACGATCAGACGAGCATGGGCTCTGACGACAGCGGCATCTGCAATTCAGAAGACTCTGATCGCCCCGGAGCGCCTCCCCTTCCTCCTCCTCCTCCTCCTCCTGTTGCTTCTGTCGTGGCAGAAAGCCAGCAACCATCAAGCCCACTCCAGCAACAAAAGATGAAATCAAACGACGACGATGACCACGAGCACGACAAGAAGCGGCAGATGGTCATCGCCAAAATGAAGCCGCTTGTCGGGCTTCGTCGGACCTTTTTCGGCAAACGAATGTCGGCGGCGACTCCGAACGGCTCGATGGCGCCACCGCCGCCACCAGCGCCGCCCAGAGAATCGTGGCTGCTCAGACTGTTCGAGTCGAAACTCTTCGACATGTCCATCGCCATCATGTACCTGTTCAACTCGAAGGAACCTGGAGTACAAACCTATTTGGGTGCGTGCATCTGCCTAGTGATGGCCCAATTGTGCCGTACCCCGGGTACACGGTACATGTAAAGTAAAATTGCGGCAATGTTACTGGCGGTACATCAATACTTCTGCCAAAGCTTCGGATTTTCTTTATTCTGAGTCCCTGGACCCTTGTTTTTTTTGGGCGTTGGTCTTTTTGACGTTTGAATTAATAGGCCGACGCCTGCTGCTGAGGGTCCCTATCGTACATGTATCTGGCTGTCGGCCTACAAGTAATTAAGTAATAAAAGCAAGGAACATAGAGCAAACGCCCAAGCAGACCTCAAACGGAGTCAAACCTTCATACAGCTAATTCGATCAAACCGTGCAGGTTACTTGCAACTAAATTTAAGCTCCAAGCAGAAAAAATAAAAAGGTTTCAAATTCGCGGGCCTAGTTTCTGGTGGGCATTGCAGTGGAATGGAGGGTGAGAAACGAATTCTCGTCGTCTGTTATACCTATTCACTTGTCCATTTCACTTTTTATATGTTTTTATTAGAGCCTAACTGAATGTGACAATGGCATTCCAGTGTAGAAAAAAAGTGTAGACCTTTATTGGATTTAATTCAATTCAGCAGCCACTTTGCACGCATGATGGCAGTCATTTTTTGTGGGCTTTGTGAGTGGTGACAAACTTGACAATGAGGAGGCCCGGCCATGGAAAAATTCAAAAAAGACTCCCTCAAAGTTAGAGGCAGTTTAAAAAAAAAATTAACATGAGGATTGAGCATAAGGATAGATCTAATTAAAAAATGTTTCCTTCGAGAAATATATTTTTCAAACAAATCCTCCTAGGACACCAAACAGCAGTTAAATGTAATAACTGCTCATTTAAATAGTCTTGTGAGACCGTTTGTACGAGTAGACGAATTAATTAACAACTAATTAGGTATAAGGGGGGGGGGGGTCTCAGCTCTTTGAGAATCCTGGTGGTTGGAGCAACAATCGGTGGAGAAAAAATGAATATAATCGGCTACAATTGCACGTATAGGCCTAAGAATTGTTTCGTGGTAACAATTAAAAAGCCTAATCGTTGAGAAATCTGATTGAAATCACATTCACTCGCAGGTAATCGAATGTTCAGTTTCGCCGATCGTGAAACGGACTTCTATTTACCTCAGCTGGCCAACATGTACATCAACATGAATGACGTGGCCGAAGCCATTCATCCCTATGTTGTTTCCAGGTGTGCAATAAATAAGCGCGCCCAATTGAATTACGATGTATTTTGTCGATAATTAATCAAACGGAATTTTAAATAAAATTATGATTGTTTGTTTTTAAAAAACTTAAGATGTCGACGTTCAGTCGACTTCAGCCTGCAGTGCGCTTGGCTATTGGACGCCTACTCGGCTGACGCTCCGTTGCCGTCAAGAAAGAAATCTCAAGGAACGAAACTGAAGAACGTCATCCTTCAGGAAGAACTCAGGTGAGACGAGTGCATAATCAACGATTAAAAATGGAAGCAGATTTCATTCGCTTTTGTTGTTTGAAAAATAAAAAAACTCAATTCTAGACCTCAAAGATGTCCGAAGACGTTGCTGACGCAATTCAATCAGCCCATAAAAGTGGACATATCGTTGGCCAACGGAAGACCGCAGAGTCCACCGTTGCTGTCGCCAACCAAGAAGACGCATCAACGATCCAGATCAGACGCAACCGGTAGGCCTTCCAAAAAGAAATTAACAATCTAATCAGTTCTCCGTTTCAGTGGGTTTAAATTTTTTTATCTTTTTAAAGGATTGCTTCATGGGTCCACGTTGAAAAAGCAAGGAACTCCAGTCTCGAGAAACATGTTGGGTGACCTCACTTCCGGCCACGCTTTCGACAACGGTTGCCTCTGTTTCGAGAGCTCGGAGGGAGTGAAACACGACTTGCTGGGCAAGAAGATCGAATGTTTCTGCGGGGTATTGATTGTTGATTCGTCCAAAATCTATTCAATGTCCATGATGATGATGTTGATTTTCTTGTGTTGAGTCAAGATTTACCTTTTTCTTTTCGCAGGCGCCTCGTCTAGCGGCTCAGCACGAATTCATCAAAGGTCTGGTGTCCATCGGAAAGCGACTTCAGACGTTGCCCTCCAAAGACATGAAGACGGCTCGTCTGCTCGCCGAATTGTCCATGCTTAATCTGAACCTTCCGGCTCGTGTGTGGCTGCCCATTCACTCGGTCATCATTCAGCATCACGTGGTCAGGATACCGCCGCAAGCAGCCGTCGTGCTCAACTCCAAGGACAAAGTTCGTTGACTGCGTCTTTCGAATTTCACTGTTTAGATGTATCTTCGATAGATTACTAATTTCTTTGAAGTTAAGAAAACTATTTTCATCTCTGAAAACGTCCAACAAACTGGAACTTTTGTTTTTTCAAAAAGGCTCCTTACTTGATATACGTGGAAGTGCTCGAAGTTGAGGACACTCAGACGACTCCGATTCCGCTGAAGATCATCAACACGCTGCGACAGACACGATCGGAAGAGAACCTCATGGATTATCACTCGCAATGCGAGTCACAAGCGGCGACGGCGATCGCTTCTTCGACGACTTCTTCTGTCATGCACAGAATGAACTTGATGGGCAGCGAAGACACTGCGACTGCGGCCGATGCAGACTGTTGGTCACAGGACGACGACGATATCATCGCCATCATGCAGTATCGATACGCTTACCAGCCGAGGACCAACAAAGACAGAGACACGATCTCGCAGATGTCGACCGACAGCACGACGAGCGCCGACAGCAAAGATCCGGTTTACATCGCAGCTGGAGACATTAGACGACGACTTTCGGAGAGTCTACACGTGCCAAAGTCCACTTTCAAGGTTTGTTACTGATTTTTTACGACTCCAAAAAATAGTATTTTTAAATTTCTTGGAATTACATTTTTTTTTTTGACAATTTTTAGCGAGATCCGGACGATCCATCAGCGGCGGCTCTCAAAGAACCCTGGGAAGAGAAAGTGAGTCGGATTCGCGAAGCGTCGCCCTACGGCCAACTGTCCAATTGGCGTCTTCTGTCCGTCATCGTTAAATGCGGCGACGATCTTCGCCAAGAACTGATGGCCTATCAGTTGCTGGCCATGTTGCAGAAGATATGGGAGCAAGAACACGTGGCACTCTGGGTGCGGCCCTATCGAATCCTGGTGTTGTCCAACGACAGCGGCATGCTCGAGCCGATCCTGAACACGATATCGCTGCATCAGATCAAGAAGCACAGCAAAATGTCGCTTCTCGAGTATTTCCTGCAGGAATTTGGCAGTCCGAATACCGAAGAATTTCTCACGGCTCAGAGGAATTTCGTGCAAAGTTGCGCCGCCTATTGTCTCGTCTGCTACTTGGTCCAAGTGAAAGACAGGTCCTCATTTGTTTCTTTCCTACTCAAAAAATCACTCTGCTTCTCATTGTATGCCTAAATATAGATTTGAATTTCGGCCATTTATAACTCGTTTGTTTTTTTTGCTTCAGGCATAATGGGAACATTCTTCTGGACGCTGAAGGTCATATTATTCACATCGACTTTGGTTTTATCCTGTCGTCCTCGCCCAAGAATCTGGGCTTTGAGAGTTCGCCTTTCAAGCTAACACCAGAATTCGTTGATGTGCGAAATTGATGATTTTTAATTCCAGGATTTCTTCTTCTAATCCTTGGATTTTAATTTTGCTGATTTCTTTTCCACACCTTGATTTCGAAGGTCATGGGCGGACTTGGGAGCGACATGTTCGAGTATTTCAAGATCCTGATGCTTCAAGGGCTTGTCGCAGCTCGAAAACACCACGAAAAGATCCTGTCTCTCGTTGAAATCATGCAAACAGGTTGGCCCACTCACCAATTTGATAAATATTTTTCCCTACATATTTTGTTTCGGACTTATTGAATATATATTCATTTTGCATCGAGCAGGATCTCAGTTACCCTGCTTCAGGAACGGTGCCAGCACCGTGCGAGCCATGAGAGAACGGTTCCACATGAATCTAACCGAAGAACAACTGCAGTTGCTCGTCGACAGCATGGTCGAGTCGAGCATGCATTCGCTGACCACCAAACTCTACGACGGCTTTCAGTATCTGACCAACGGAATACTTTGATCTTCAATATTTCAAACCTTAAAAACACAAAACCCGTTTCCAATCTTTTTTAAAACTATTTCTGCTAAATATCTCAACTGGCTGGTTGGTTGGTGCTGGCTAGGTCTCTTCAATAAGTTATGATCCGCCTTTTTTTTGCTCTCTTCTTTTTGTGATATAAATATCAAGAGAGAGCGGAAGTGACGCGAAA
>JAQIYI010000871.1:0-14846 GCA_034700265.1 Polyzonium germanicum | reverse complement strand
CGGGGTATTTAATATAAAATAAAATAATATATTACTTACCACCAAACAAGGAAACTGTCACACACTGTGATCAGTGTTAATTGTGAATAATGCCGTGGTCATCGTGGACACCGTAATGAAATCATAAGAACACTGTAGGCCGCCATTTTGGGGCCAAAAACGTCAAAATGACGTTTTCATCCTGGCTATTTGGCTTCAACTTCCGGTTGGGTAGTGAATAGCGCATTCGGTGTCTTTTCTATTCTATAGTCTCTGGCTCTATGTCGCCAGGTGGCGCTAGAGCAGTGTGGAGAACTGGAAGTGACGTGAGAGGCCAGGTGCGGAAATGAGTTAAATGACTAATCACGTGATGAAGCCACCCAAAAACTGAGCGGTGAATGGGGTCTTTTCCGTCACTTTCGTATGTCACTTCCGCACGTGAGCCAGAAGGGAAATCTACTTCCGGGACGCCATTACACGATCGTAACGTCACGAGGCAAAACAATGTTCCATGTAACTTGTTTAAGATGGATGCAACGCTTTAAAGGCATACTGAAAACAGTGTTACAATGTGCGCAATGCGCATGCGCTGCAACCCGTGCAGAAGAAAAAATGGCGCCTGATCATGTGATCGAATTTAGCGCAGCTTCATCCAATCACGTCAGATCACATTCATTTTGAGTTGAGTTGATGTATATCGATTTTTGCGGGGTGGGTGGGTGGATTTTGAGGCTTGCTCTTTGTGAGGAATCTGCCTGCATTCCCAAAATAATATCTCCCCGCCCTCGGCGATCCCTGCTTAAGGGAGTTAAGGAGCAACTCAAAAGGACTCTGAGGAGGATGATCGAGTCGATGCGTTTTTACAATCAGCCGACTGCCAATTTGCATGCAAATAAACAGAGCATAAACACATTAAACTGACAGAGAATATAGGCCTAATCCAAACAAGGCTTGGCTCGCCGAGACTAGGTGAGTAAGTGCAGAGCACTTACTAAACAATGGCGGCGAGCTAATTTCAAAAGCAAGCCTCGCCAAGAGCTAAGAAGTGCACTTGCATTGTCTTGCGTTAGACTCTTGAGTCACTGGCGCATGAAAAGCGCCATCTAGTGCATATACATGCTTTCTCGTTTCATTCGCTGGGGGACAACAAATACATTTATCGCATTTTTTTTTATTTCCGCCTCTTGTTATCCCCAGAAAAGGTCTGTGAATTCAAAAAGGCTAATTACGCGCAATTTGGCGCCATTGGCGATTTTGGTCAACCACGCCTACGACTAAAATCGCTAAAAGCGATCAAATGGCAAAAATCGCAATATGGCTGCCATGCGTTTCTGCCATAATTGAGCTAAAGTCACAAGTAAAAATTAAGAAGTAAAATAGTGCCAGCAAGGCCTATTGCGCGCGACTCCAACACTTCATTATCAAATTTGAACCAAGAAAAAAGTGGGGAACAAGAAATCCAAGATGGCCGCCAGCTACGAAGCGGACGGACATCAATCATGTCCGCAGTCTTCGCACCAACAAAAACAGCTGGACACGAACAACCAACAAATCACTTGCTGGTCCTTCCAACAACTTGGAAGAAAACTTCTTTAAGTACATATTTTTTCTTTTATTCTTGGGCCTTGTTAAGGCGGGGGGGGCATGGGGGATGCGGAAGGACCGACCCAGGTCCTCAACTCCTCATCCGTCAAATGCACCAAGAAATCAAGAAAAAAAATCCTAAGAAAAAGCTGCTTTCTGTGTGTTGACGCGTACAGCAGAGTGCCCCATAGGCATATCATAGTGCGCCCCCCCCCCCCCAAATCCTCAGTTGCCCCTCTCCTGGTGACGAAAAAAACCGACCGATTTTTCGCATCCACTTTCTATTTTAAGAAAAAAATGTCCAAAAATCCACACAGATCCAGAAAACAATGAAAGTTTTTTTTGTTCTTCCCTTTGCCCGGTTTGGTGGAAATTCTCTTTTAAAGGGGAAGACGCACTGATTTTTGAAAAACATTTTTTTATTTTAATGACATTTTATTACAACGGGATAGGAAAACCCACATGAGCATCATTGTTCATTTCCACACATTGAAACGCGTTAGGCGAACAGCGCATGCACGCCGCCATCTTCATTTTAGCAGACCATCGATTCCGGTTTTATTCCATTAAAGGGGCACTCCACTTTTAAAATGACTTTTTTTATTTTACTTCTATACGTACCGGGGTATTTAATGTTTTTTTAAAGCCTAGAAAAATATTACATGGTTATTTGTTGACCGAGTTATGAGTCATCAGTTCATCACAAAAGAATGAATTTCATGGTCCTAAATGACTCTTGAAAGTTGGGCCTACATGGTTCCCCTATAAGCTTCATCCGTAACTACAAAGATATAATAAAAAAATACATATAAATAATTCTTTAGGCCTATAAATAAGCTGATTATAACCTCTAATCTCTCTCTGGTGGCAAAGAGCAAAAAAAATGCAACTTGAATTCAAGTTGGCAAAGATGATAATAAAAATATTGATTCCGAATGAATTGAATCGCAAGTCAAACACTCATTAAAAAGTCATCAAGATGGCGGCGAGCTCGTTTTCAAAGTGTATGCCAAGAAAATATATATTTGAACAAAAAATAGTTGCAATCAATCTCTGACGACGATGCTGCTAAGGACCAGAGGGTGCCCCAAAGCCCAACTGAAGAAGAAGATGAAAAAAAATTAATGGAAAATCTCAACACGAAAGGGCCATTTGTCATTTTTATGTGTTTCCACACTTGGCAACAACATCATCATTGACGAGGATGTGAGGAGGAGGAGGAGGAGGAGGAGGAGGAGACAAAAGGGCCTATCCCCTCAATTGCTTAAAAAGCCGCACGCTGACAATAGCTCGGTTGCCAAATTTTCCACATTAAGAGCGCGAGAGATTACATTAGTCGTTTAGAAAAGAGCGCGAATTTGCATATCGCGCGCGCGCCGTTGTCGCACGCGATACGGATGACGTATTTGCGTCGCGAACAACCCGAGATATGGCCCATTAGTGTCACGCAGTGCCGTCCCGATGAATATTGCACATCGACCGAAGAAGCGAGTAGAGTCGTCGTCGAGGGCATAAATAAGTTAGTAGGGAGTGGGCGCCGTTAACACCGTGAATGAACCCCTTTAAGGTAAAGTTCAACCTCAGGGGGCGCACCTCTCAAGCTGAAGTTGATGAAGGAAAAGCAACGAACTAACTAGGCTAGTAGTATGCAATACTAGTACAAGTCCGAACGAGAGTGGCACAATTTAAAGGGAGGGATCTGACATCATATTCAAGAGATTTCACAAAAAACTGCAAGATTTTCCCCCCCAAATGCACTTGCCAAATCAACTTCCGGTCAGATATGGCGCTTGTGCTGCCGTCTAGGGGTGAAATTGGAAAAATTCGCGCGTCTAAAAAGATGGCAGCGCCCAATAATCTGCTAGAAAAATGGTCTAGAAACTGATCTAAATGTCCAAGTGTACATGTAGGCTTACCGTGCGGTCGAACCTTAAAGGGTTTGCTTATTAAGTTTAGGCCTACTCGATTTTTCAAAAAATAAAAAAAGGAAAACCGTATCTTATTGAGTAATTTTAATTTTTTTTAATGAGACTACCTCTTTAAAAGACGAAGAAGTTAAAGCTGGTTTCAGATGGACGAATTTTGCTTAAAATTTCCTTTAAATTCGTATGCGAACTCATCAAGTAAGCTTTTTTTGTTAGAATGCGAAAAGCATGTGACCAACTTTTAGCAGAACCAGCGCCATTTCCGGAAGTCGTATGTCGCCTACCGGAACTCGCGGAACTCTTCTTCTTCTTGGAGGTTTGGCAGTTTTACCGGAAAAAAAGGGTTACTTATTGCTTATCTAGCCCCACTGTGTCACACCAGAGAGATCTTCTCCACGCCTGCCCCCACTTTACTCCATTTAAGTGAGCGATGAAAATGGCCGCCCATAATTCGTGCTTGCAAATGGCTTCAACAAATGACGTCGAGTTCCTCGGAACAGGATCGAGGGCGACTCTAGAGTCTGAGGGTGGTCTCCGTACATACAGTACAACAGGATGGATGATGGCAACAAGAGCGAGAAAATAGTTGGCCGCCAAAATCGCAGACGAGCGACATCTTTCTTTTTGGAGGAGGGGTGCGGCTGGGCCGCGCCGCCATCAAATTCCCATTTGTAGACAATGTTGGGCCGGAACCGTACTGGGATTCCTGGATCGCCAGAAATGAGTAAACGACTCTGTACTTGAGACTCGAGTGGGCGGAGTCAAAAGGAGCCCGAACTCGACTTGATCGCACAACTTGTGAGCGCGTCAGCGAGCACGGTTTTATTCGAGTTATGACCTTCAACATTGGTTATCAAGGTCAAATCTCAAATACAACCATGCAAGCCACCGTAGCAGACGCCAGCTACTACTACAGCGCTACGCCTACGGTTCCCCTAATAAGAATAAGAATTAAAATAATTGTCCGAATCTAGCAGACGAATCTAGCCGCCATTAGGTGTTAGTAAAGATCATAATCTGTGCATCTGTTTGTTCTCTTTACGAAGACGGTTAAGAATAAAAAAAATTGTCCGAGCGAGCGAGGACGAATTTTTTTGACCATATTAGTGCGTTTTGCTTCCTTGTTTTTTTTTTCAAGTTTTTCAATTATACGTTCCGTACAAAAGGGGATATGGGGAGGGGAATTTCTCACCGAGGGGGAAACATTTTTCTACCAAGGAGGAAATTCCCTTGTTCTTCTAAACAATTTGGCCAAACTTCTGGACGATTTGGGAAGAAGAAGTGAGCCTGGGTCTACAGTGAAATGGAGAAGACTTGCTTAAAAGTACGTGCGTGTATAAATGAGGCGTGCAAGGGTTTTTTTTCCCATCATCCTCCTCCTCCTCATATTCGTCGATGTCGCGCCTTCAGCCCAAGCTTGCAAAAGTTACGACCAACTCCAACGGGCATGTTTACGTCAATATCCGGCGAAAATGGCTGCGAACCATAAGTCGCAGTTGTTTTACGCTCCACTTGCGTCGTCGTCTTCCCATCCCATAATAATAATAATGTCAAGTCAGTGGAGAAGAAAATAAAAAAATAGTGTCCTTATAGGCCACCTCCCTCTCTCCCCATGCAACGACGCATCTGCAACACAAAACAGCCTGCGGTTTACTACGTCATCGTGATGTGTACGATGCGCACTTTTGACAGATTGTCAAGACTCAAACTCTTGAGCATTTTTTGCTTTCTTTCTTTTCTTGGGATGAAAATTAGTCCCAAGTTTACCTCAGAAAAAAAAAATAAAACCACTAGCACGCTGGTCCAAGCGATCGGGCTAACGTTGTTATTGTTTCCAGTGAACGCCTCAAAATAACAACCAAAATGGCCGCCAACTGCGGGCACTTTCATCCAATTCGTAAAAAATCCAATTATAAACGCGAATCATTTATGTTTGCTCGCCTTGAGCAAGTCTGTAGCAGTTGCAGGACAGATTGCTCAATTATGAATCAGGATTGGTGGAGAAAAAAAAAACCATAAAAAATATCGCTTATGGTCAGTTTCGCGGTCAAAGTTGTTGCATTCTGAGCTAGGCCCTTTGTAGAAAGCAAACCGACCTTAAATGGGACGCCTAAAATTGGAAGAAGACAAAAACCGAATCAGGCCTAATAGGTTTTAACCCTGGCTTCAGACTGGTAGCGTGGGCGACCTGCTCATCCAAACCCCAACGAGTCACGTGTCGTTTTAAAGCCCTTGACCTCGAGGTGTGCACAATATGATCCTTTTTCAAATCGCAAGACTGGTTCCGGAAATATATGCAAGAATATGACGGATTAAATATTTTCAAGCAAAAAATCGCGAAAGCGTTTCATTGATTCACTTTTCTTGACTATAGTGCAGTATACAAGGAGGTCAGGCTACGTTTTTGCTATCGAACTGGGCGGATGAGGGTTAAAACTTTAGGCCTAGACAAAACTTAAGACGAGAGAGAAAATCCTTAATGATGATGATGTTGACGACGACGAAGACAAAGACGACCCCAAAGGATGAAAATTGCTCTTTTTCTTTTTGCCAGAATGCAATCAACGAGAAATCGACGACGACGAAAAGGCTGGCAAGAATTAGAGAGAGAGAGCGCGAGTGAATATAATTCTGCTAGAAAATGGCTTAGAAAAGAAATTATTTGCGTCATTAACGGCGAACAACATCACGTAGGGCTGAACGAAACACATATTTTCTCAAGCCTATCCTCAGAAATGGGAAAAAAGAAAAAAAATGGCGTCGGAGGATTAAGGTGTTTGACCAACTAATGGGAATCGAGCCGACCATTAGGCCTCGTACACACTATAAAGAGAGCATCAGTAGGCTGGGCTTTTTCGCTTAGTTCGCATTCAAATATAATGTCCACAATTGCTGGCTAGCTGCAGGCCTGCAACTAGCTGGCATCGTTAGCACCAGATGGCGCTACTTGAGCCTAGTGCTTAATGTTGCCTAAAATTAAAACGCAATTGACGTAGACACTCGTTTTTTTCAATTTTCTTCTTGCAAATAAACTAGGTTTCAATAAACACGGTTTCAACTAACTAGGCTATTAGTATGTAACACTAATAATGTCCGATGCTGATAATACGCTCAAAATTAGCAATTTCCCAATTTTCCCTAGTTTATTCCCGGAAATTTTCCCCAATTTTCCCGGGAAAAACCATCTACGTGCAATAAAAAGTTTGTTTCATGTTTTTTGCATTTTATTCAGATAATTCTTACTGCGATTGTATTGAAGATTTACTAGTGTTAGCTTTAATTATCGGTAATTTACTAGGCCTAATTTATAATCAAGGCCTTTTAATTAATAAGTATTAGCGTGCGTGTGATGTCATGTTACGTGCTACTCTGACTCAGACATTGTTAGTATTATATACTGACAGCCAAGTTAATACACTACACGAGCAAATGCAATTTCTTGCAATGACGATATTTGTTTCATGTAGGCATGACGTAATGTGAATTCAAAATATCTAAAAAAAATGGCGTCATCTTACCTTTGTACAAGCTTTGATGGCTATCTGAAAATGAAAAGAGAAAAAAGACAATAGTTAAAAATAAAATTCAATTTAAACAAGACTAAATTTAAGCTAAATCTATCCTGCAATAACCCAAATCAACTAGAAAAGTTAACTAGAGTTAAATAATAACTTTCAATATGGTGCATCAAAAGGGAAATTATTTTTTAAAAAAAATATTTCTTGGTCAGAAAATCTCTGGCAGAAATAAATTGACAGGAAATATGTATGTAAAGTATAGGCAGAGATATCCTCTTAAACCTTCGGAGCAAAAGCTAAACATGCATTTGTTGAGCAAAGATGCGCCAAAGCCTATGCTGACACATGGCTGGATTTATTTAAAATCCGAGCAAGGATACAAAAATGCTTTCCATTGAAAGCTGAGATGTGCGAAAACAGTACAAAAAAAAGTTGAATTATATATTTTTGCGACAGGCTCTAGTTTTAGCTTTTATTGTGAGCGCGCCTGTAGAACTATGGCTTTAGGCCAGGCCTACATGTAAAATGTATTAAAATTATTAAAATAAAATCCGCCCTGAGTCAATTCACGAATCGGCATCCTGTTACATATCAGGAGTAATTCAAGCTCAGGTTTTTGAGTGGAAAACACGTAGTGACTACTCGTGTAGAAATAATCGATACCTGATTCGTGTTTTTGCCCATAAATAGGTCTTTCATCGTGCACAAAAGCAGGCTCTAGTTAAGAAACATGGAAACTTGAGTTGAGAACTTACTAAAGTCACGAAAAATAAACACAAACGCAAGATGAAATCACTAACAGCTAAAAAAAATTTTTTTTGCCTCAAAAATAAAATGTTGCACAGCGCGATAAAAAGTTCATTAAAAGATCGTGCACGTAAAGCCCGAGGAGAGTAAGTTCGATGCGTTCACATTACGATAAGAAAATATAAAGAAAGTCTAACTTTGGAAGAAACAAAAAGGCACGTTACATGTAATCAATATGGTGAGAGATAAGGGCTCATACACGATGTTCTAAGTGGGAAAACAAATTTCTACAAAGGGGCCTCCCATCGCTCTAGTCTCACTGGGACCCATATAATGGGATCCATACATGGTTTCCGGCTAAACAGGGCCCTAATTGGTTGGAACTTGAGGCAGCGAATTGATCCCTTAGGAACTGGGCTCAGAAGTAGAAAAAAAAAACAAAAAAAAACACCAAGTTAAGTTCTAACTTGCATTATTTCTGCGTAAGAATGAGAACAACACAGAATTCTTAACCATTTAGATGAAAAACAGAAAACAGATCAGGAATATGAAAATTACGTCTGTTTGTGATGCGTTTTGCGCGGACCCTGTTCGTCCGACCCCTATCGAGTCACCACTCTAATTAAAGCTCTTGACCTCCAGAAGTGTCCAGTAAGGTCAGTTTCGTGATAACTAGTTGCGGAAATGCGAGCCAGGCGTGTTAGGTTCAGGGTCTGTTCCTGTTCCGGTTTTAGTTTTTTCCCTTTCGGCTTGCCTCAGAACCCGCCTTGTCACCATAATTGCATATACACATGTCCATGTATATTAGGCCTAATCGTATATTAAAATTTAAAAATGATGTGACGTCACTATGTCGTCATTCGCCGACGTTTCCACACAGTAGACAGGAAAAAGCTATGCGTCATTAGTAAAATATTTAGGCTTCACGGCCAGCGAGAAGACTTCACAAATGACATCATTCTTTAACGTTCACGTTGGCATTTACGCGTAGCTTATCCTGTCTTTGCCGAGAAACGCAACGCATGGACTCGGAACACATCCTTAATCGTCATTTGCTGACGCCTCATTCGGGTCACACGATCTGAGTGACCTTTGCTTGGTCGCTGCTGTTCATTTATTATTTTGCCGGGTCCTCCAGAATATAAAACAAACACGCCGAGCGAGCGAAGATGATCTCCATCGGGGCACTTAATTGCAGTCTCCGGCTAGAGAAGCATAGGCCTAGTGGCTGCGTCACAGAAACAATGCAGAGCAAAACAAGAGAAATGTCTTTGGCGAGAAACGAGACGATAACGCACAAACGCCATTTGGTCACTGAACGTGATACGGGGCTAACTCTGATGTCTTTGCACCCCCGAAATTATAGCGGGATCCGGGATGGAGATCATTGATCAAAGCCGCTGGTTACAAGTTTACATGGACATCAAGATCCACCCACCCACAAGCAACCAACCATCCATCCATCCGACTCCATTCCGACCAAGTTTCCATCATCATCATAAGCGTCAGTTATGCGAACCGCAATTAACAATCGCGTAACAGAAAATGTCGACGACTTTCACTTCTGCTACATACGTAGTGGCACTCAAGAAAGCCCCTTGTTTAATTTGCGGACGCAAAGGGGGGGGGGCATTAAAATGGTGAAACGAGGTTCAGTTTGCACGCTATCAGAAATGAGCAAAATAACGCTACGAGGCAGTTCCACTTCCGGTTTAAGGCATCCACTAGAAAAAGCTCATCTGCAGTTACACATTCAAGTTCATTAACGGACCTACTTACTAGGTTACCACCAGGTAAATAGTTCAAGGGGATAGACAAGAAGTTTACCGCTTTTTAGTTTAGATTTTTCAATCACTTTATTTTTAATGATTTCTAACTTTTGATTTTTGTTTGCAATAAAATGCAAATTTCTAGAATTTATTTGTGATAAGCTCGCAGACCGTCACTTCCGGTAAACGATATATGTGCTTAATCGAGATGCCCCACGTGACACTCTCTAGCATAGTCCCACGTGACTCTCTCTCGCTCTCTGGCGTCTCACGTGACATACGGTCATGCGCGCCCTTCTATCATCGTAGACGTTAATGGCGAAAAACCGGGGCCTCGTTTACCTTGTATTCAAAATGGCGCCTCCCGTGAGAGAAGTTGAAAGCGCGTTTGATCGATACTTTCATAAAGTATTGAGTGTAGTATTGGGTACCTTTTTTAAAATACTCGATACCCAAAGTACGGGTATCTACTGTATACTATCTCGAGATAACGGATTGGTTCCGGCTGTTATCTCAAGATAACAAGTCGTTGTCAATATAACGAAAAGAGAGCTTAGAGAAGTGCAGCGTGGCCCTTCGGGGGTTCCATATTCTCCCCTAAGAGGGATTCAAGCGTCCAGAAAACTCCCAGAATCCAATTGGGAGGATATTTCAGCCGCCGCCATATTGCTGACTTTCCAACGAACGTAAAATACATCCGTATAAGAAACGACAAGGATTTTTATGTATTGAATGGATGGAGTGGAAAATAAAATAAAATAAAAGTCAAGCTGGACGGAGCGGGAGTATGACTGAGGATTGGCGGAAGGGACCTCTGGCACTCGAAATGCACCATTAAATCCACGAGGTCCTTCAGGAATGATTGCGGCAGCAGCATGCAGGGACGACTACGCAGAACAGTAAAGTATGAAGTAAAAAGAGACCGTCTGTCTGTCCGTCCAAACGTCCGTCTGTCTGTCGACTTCAAATGTCATCCAAGTGAAAGGAAGAAACATTATGGATAAAATAGAAAAATAAATAACTTCCCAGAATTCTCGACTCTCAAAAGTCGTCGTGTCTTTTGAACCGTAAAAAACGGCTTTAATAGAAAACAATCTCGAAATGAAAACCGGTCATAATTTGGTCGATCACTCAAAAAGGTCCTTTTATATATAGGGCCCCCCATATTCTCCAAAAGAGACCGTTGTCAAAAGAAAAATAAAAAAAACTGAACGCGACATTAATTTCGCTCGCAATAATCGACATATAGCCCTTTAAGATATTAGATTGGACGGCCGCCATCTTTGATTTATCTTGCAAGATCAACGAAACGTTTGAATCATCTTATTGCGGTGACCAGAGTGTGACCGGAGTGTTCAGGCGTTTTGCCCTTAAACAAATGCCGAGCAAGTGGGCAACAGCAGACGACGAATTATTTTGCAGGAGGAGCGTCCAACTTGGAAGTTTAAACATTCAGGTCATGCAAATCTTCGAATATCTGTCTCGAGTCAAGACAGCTTCAGCAACTTTCCGTCTACGAAGGGTTGTTCACGGTAAACATTCACACATACTAGTCAAAAAAAATGGCGGGGGTCAAGCCTGTCTTGGGATGTTCTCAGTCGAGATTGTTGCTTAAGGGGAGGCGACAAGAAGTGTTACTTTTTTTAGACCTAGTTTTAGGTTTTTTATAAATCAGTTATTTTTTAAGATAGGCATAAGAATTTTGTAGATTTGCTTTTTGCAATGAAAATGCCTATTTTTAGCATTTATTTACAATAATATAAGGTAAACCTCACTTCCGGTACCGTAAGCGATGTGTGCTTCATCGAGATCCGCCGCGTGATACTCTCTAGAATATTCCCACATTAAACTCTGGCGTCTCACGTGACACACGTCATGCGCCTTCGATTATCGTAGACGTTAAAGGAATAAAGACGGGGCTTCAAAAACCTTAAATCCAAAATGGCGCCTCGCGTGAGAGAAGTTAAAAGCGCGTTTGATTCAGCATAGAAAATGAAAAGAAAGAGAGTAAACACAAATATTATCGTTAGGCCTAACAGAACACAAATTGTTCAAATTTGACTGAAATTAAGAAATGGAAATTTTAAGACCGTACCGCCCCTTTAAGTAGGCCTATTATTCATTTATGCTCTCTCTCTCAGCTCAACTCCGCCCTTTTAAAGGAGTCTGTACGGCCTACAGTAGGCCTATATGGCAACAATGCGTGAACATTCATTTCCTGTCAAAATCAATGTTGTTCAGGAACTTTTGAAACCCGACTGGGGCCGTGCGCTGACGGTTGAGACTGAAGAGTTCGGTTACCATTGCAGTCGACCGTAATTAACAATGGTGGATGGGAAGTGAACGGAGCTGGCGACGAGGCGGATGAGATAGGCCAACATTGGGCTACTACAAGTTTAGGGCTGGACCTGGCGAAGAACGAAAGAGAAAAAAGCGGGAAAATCGAGCAAACAAAGAAAAACAAGATGGCGTTTCGCACAGACACACACACACACACTTTATGGAAGAGTGAAATCACGATTAGATTGAGATTGAATAGACAGCAGCAGCAGAACGGGTGGGAGCTTGAGCTCAGGCACAAACACAAACGACACCTAGGACCAGAACTAAGCAAAAAAAGTCCACACTCAGACAAACAAAGGAACCGATGATTAGAAATAAGTGCAAACGGACGACGATGAGAAAACGTTATTCTGTCGCCAATGATTTATGAAAGTGCAGCAGCATAGGCAGACGCCAGGCCTATAGCTAGACGAGATTGTATTGGAAAAGGAAATAAACAAACTAAACACAGCAGCAGAGACCTACTTCCGGTTACACGAGCAGCGTACTTTCAACCGAATGACAGACTATCTCCAATTCATGATTCAAGTTCATCCACGCGGGCGAGTCAGACTAATAATGCCGGAATGACTA
Organism: Polyzonium germanicum; assembly: GCA_034700265.1. Classification (NCBI taxonomy): domain Eukaryota; kingdom Metazoa; phylum Arthropoda; class Diplopoda; order Polyzoniida; family Polyzoniidae; genus Polyzonium; species Polyzonium germanicum. Next base: position 2,408 of record JAQIYI010000871.1, on the reverse strand, counting down.
GTGCAAAGATGAGTCAAGACAGCTTTACCAACTTCCAGGTTATGAAGGGAGATTACAGTCAAAATTAGTTATCATCTGCAGTTCTGCGCGCGCGTACCTCTCTCTCGATCGTATTACGCACCACACTCACGAAATTCTTGACTGTAATCTCTCTTCGTAACCGGAAGTAGCTAAATCTGCCTTGGCTCATCGAGAAAGATGATATCTTATATCTGCACTATACACCATGTAATTTCTTATTTTTCGCAATTAGATCGTATGGTACGCCCGCAAATCGTAGGAAATCGCACGGCTGAAAATATTAGGACAAAAAATACGCCTGCCTATATTAACAGTGTGTAATGTAAAGTACTAATTAAAATTAAAAAAGGATTTTTTCAAGTTATTCGTGCTATGAAACAACGAAGACCTGCAATGATGAAGAAAATTCGCCAATAAAACAAACAGGCCTAGGCCTATGTTTCACTACGCCTACGTCAGTACTTGAGAACCAAGAGAGAGGGGGGGGGGGATATTGATGGGGGGAGAAAAAGTCGTGCAAAAGACATAAACCCGGGAGGAATTTAATCAGCAAAGATTGTTTTTAGACCATATAGGCGTAACCCCCACAATGCGCAATGTTTGCCATGCCGAGTTTGAGCTTTTGCGTCAGTTAGGCCTGGATTTTTGTGTGTGGATTTTTTATTATAAAAGTGGTTTAAAATATGGTTTATTTGTTTGTTTAGCGAAGATTCTTCATCTCCCCCTACAATCTGATCCAACTTGAGGGGCTGTTTGTTGTTGTATCGTCTGTCTAGCCAGACAGTCCAGATTAACCTTTCATAACGTGGATGGTTTGCCAAGTCAAGGCGGCTTCAGAGGCGAAATTTGTAAAGCTGACACTGGAGTTTTTTCCGACTTCAGCTTGAGTTTTTCATTTTTCCGATCGACTCTGAACCCGCCCTTAAACGCATTATCAGTATACGTATTTTAGGCTTTAATGCTTTTTATGCTTTACTGCTTCTTAAGTTCTTATGCTTTAATGCATTTCCTGCTTTTAATGCATTTCATGCCTTTAATGCATTTTATGCTTTTATGCATGGCGTTATTCTTTTTTGATCGCCCCTTAAGTTAAGCATTAAAAGCTCATTAGGAGTAAAAACTGACAATATAAGCTCAGGTTAGTTCACTTATATATTGAGGCCTAGATATATGACTATACACCACGAAACTGGAATACTGCATCCGGTAGGGTGGTCACGTGACCACCGCCATTAACAGTCGACCTTGCCATTGAATTAACATTAAATCAACATTTAGCAACTGCCATGAACAGTTGATCAGGTGGCAATTTAACATTGAGCGCCGCAGCGCACCTAGTGGCGATAATGTGACGCCTAAAAAATATTACATGGTGTATATGTAGGCTAATGTGTAATGTAAGCAGGCCTAAGTTTAAACTAGGTAATTTAATTAATTTCGTGCGTTGGCGATGTAATTCGTCGTTGCTGCTACTCGTGACTTGAATTGAAACATGCAACCACATCTTAATTGGTTAATTTTAGCCGAAAAAAAAAACAAATCAAGCCAAAAAAAGCTGAAATTGTAAAAAAAAAAAAAAAAAAAAAGGAAAATGGCCGCCAGACAAATAATAATAATTGCAACCACCATGAGAAGCTAGCTAGCTGGATTGGGCGGCGCCTGTGGGCCTAATACATGAGGCGTCGGTAGGCTTAACCGCAGCGCGATTCGGGCGCCACCAAGCGTAAAGCGCTTGGAAACCTTTAATTAGAAGTCGGCCTTATTTACAAGCGCGCGCATGGCGCACAATTAATTAAGGCGAAAATGCAAAACGATTGCCGTGCGTCTTGAAGGAGAGAATGAGCCCGGATGCAAGAACCAAAATGGATGCCAAAATAGGCTTAGAGGCCTGCGCGTAAAATGGGATGAATTAGTCGGGGCATAAAGAGATAGTTCGGAAATTTCCGCCCGCCGATCATCGTCGTCATCATCATTCAGTAATCCGGAATTTTCTCATGTGTGCGCATGCGCTTTCGGCGGCGTGCATTGATTTTTATTTTGCAAATAAGCCTAAAAAGAGGGGAGGAATGGGCAGAGGGATTTCACGAAACGGGAAAATTCAGATTGAAAGTCTTGAACGCGCCAAAGTTTTCATCGTTGATGACGATTAAGTAAAAGAAGCAGATAAAATTAAAATAACAAGGCATAAAAATGCAAAATAATGCAATTAAACCGCCTCTCAAGTGAGCCGCGAATCCAAAAATAGACTGTTTGATTTTTGGTTTATCTTTAAAGGGGGAATTACACTTGAGTTCGTGGCACCACACCCACGCTGCTCATGTGGGATTCGAAAACGGTCATGTAAACGAAAGTTTAAAAAAATACAATAAAACTACAAAAAAGTTTGA
>JAQIYI010000870.1:0-14861 GCA_034700265.1 Polyzonium germanicum | reverse complement strand
TGAAGAATCGATAGAGAAAGTGAGTTTAATTTATTTAGATTTTTCAAAATCAGATCCTGAGAGCCCTTTAAATTTGTAATGAGGCTACCACTTTAAGGTATTAAGGAAAATGCGCAACAAGAACAACACGCTATCCGTAGCGCCGCGACAGACGTAACAATCGCCAGTCGCGTGTCCACCCGTATTTGAAAACACTGCAGAAAATTGAGGGATTAAGACCAGAGATTATTATTCATTGGGCGAGCGGATCGAATGACGATCAGGATCTCGACTAAAATTGCATGCAGAGTATGGGCCTCTACGTGACACACGTACGCATCCACGGCCGTTAACTGCACATAGAGGTTGCATGACCGCACACACGCAATTGGGGGTCGCCAGGGGTGCAACTAGGCGGACTCGCGGAGTCCGTGAAACACAAAAAGAAAGAGCTGAGTTTGAGCGGCCATCATGGACTAGCTGCCAAATGAATCCATTGAGGTCGGCACGCAACGGCAAGCAGGCGCTGAATCAAGATAGGGTTCTCAATGGCAATGGTGTCGCGCTGCAATCTATAGCGGCCTATCACGCCATCACAGCCCGAACGCGCGGCTACAATGTCACTCAGAAATCTTTTGCTTTGTGGGGGTCATCATACGACAGAATTGAATGCTCGCTAAAACAAAACAAACTCTGTCAGTGTTCACTTTTGCATCGTCAAAATATTCGGCAAAAACGTGGCGAGGAAGCAGACGACGCATTATTTCGCATACTTGTAAAGCACCGTATGCTGAACTTCAGATCAGCTCAAGTTACGAATTTTTAGTCAAAGTTAGGGATGCACCCGCCTAAGAACAATAAAAACAGCCAAGATTGGCATACTGATTAAGGTCGGTGTCTCTCTCAAGAACTGTAACTGTAAGGATAGACTTGACCATCACTTGAGACTTAAATCTTTCCAACGTAATCCCATGGAGTTGAACGGGCTCAAGTTGCGTTAAATTGTTTTCCTTATAACCGTAAGGAATACGAACCTACTGTTTGAAGAACTTAAGTTCGGACTATATTTTAGTTACGGGTGCGCAAAATAATGCGTAGTCTGCTTGTGCCTTTTTTGCCCTTTTGGCTTGACGTTTACCGTCAAAAGCTGTAACCAGATCTCCAAGGCATAAGGATTTGCAAGCTCGTGATTAGACTTAAATCTTAAGCTTAAGTTGTTAATTGGTAAAGAAAAATAATTTTTGGTCTTACCGTTCGACGTTTTCACAGGAATAGGCCTACAGATAAGTAGATCCAGACACTATTTATTGATTCCTGCAGGATTAAACGAAAACATTAAAAAAATACTAATATTTTAGTAAAATGAGGAAATAAACTATGCTATTAGTTTGTAATAGGCCTACTAATCATGTCCGAGTAGGCTGAAGTATATCACGCGATACGCACCACGTACGGGTTAAAACGTGCTACTGTACCTAGCGAGTAGGCCTACAGTGTTAGGGCGCACTCACAGGGCAACGATTTTGCGTGCGATTTGGCACAATTGGCGATTTTGCAATTAAAGGCCTACATGTAGGAAGGGTTGGAAGGCCGATTTCCAAAATGGCTAATCGCCAAATCGCACGCAGAATGGTTGCGTTGCGAATATGCCAACCAACTGGACCAACAGTCACGTCTCGTGACTCACGAGCCATTTGTGTCTGCTAATCCTTCCCTCGCTCGGACAATAAATTTTTTTTATTTCTTGCGAAGTCTGTTCATAGGCCTAGTAGTCTGTCTGTATTTCAGTCCGTCTATCTGTCACAGGGCGGTAATAGAACTGCTTCGAAGCATGGCGCAGACATATGCAGTCAAAACAACAAAATAGTGAATATCTCCCCCTCCGCCCATTCCTGCAGGAATCCCTAGTTTTCGATAATGTCATGATTTCATTCCGTCCTGCGTCTGCCTACGATTAGTGAGCCCTGAGCTAGGAGTTTCAGCATATTGGGCGAGTATTAAGGCGATTATAGGTCTACCCCCCCCATGTTAGGCCTATGGAGAGATTGCCTCATGAATGTTAAAACAGGTTTAACCCTATCTGCATATGTCGTTGGCCCTGCAGAGAGTAAGCAAGAAAATAACTTCCACAATAGACCGAGTCCGTTCATTTGAATGATTAAATTGCTTCCAATCATAAATCTGCCAATAACTGTTGGGGGCGTAGAGGTAATTATGGCTAGTCTGGAGTGATTATTATCCTAGCATGCCGAGCAAAATAGAGCCAGCCAAGGCAAGCAGGTGATGGGAACAATTTCGAAACCACTCGGATAAATTATTTATACATTTTTCTGTTGCGAAATCACCTTAATTGAGGACGAATATCTCCCCACAATTAAATACTGCTTTTGTTGTAGGCTAATCTAATTCCATGCAGAAATTTCAACTGCAGCCTAATTGCACGGTCGCGCAACAATCAGCGACAATCCATAATTTGACCCAACATTAAGTATTAGCTCTGTCTGAATAACATCCAGAAATTGTGCCTTTTGCGCAATGGCATTTTTATGCTGTTTGAAACGTATTATCCATATACTTGTATACATAGCAGTGTTTTGTCTGTTTGTTTATACCAGCGGTTACGGGCAATCGGTTGACTTTTTGGGCAAAACCCATCACACGAAATGTGTTCGGGAGGTTCCTTACTTTCTGCCCTTTCTTATTTTCTGTCCTTCCCAACTTTCTGTCCTTCCCTAAAAATGTCGTTCAATGTTTTTAAAACTGCTGGTTCGAATCCCGCGCATGCCACATGAGTGCTTGCGCTGTCTGCTCATTAATTGTTTATTTAAAAATGGAAAAGCAACGGCAAAACGCGCAATTATACATGTAGGTTGTTGCTATGTGGTGAAATTACCACGCGTTTAGAAATCACGTGATTATTGGTCAACAAGAGGTTAAAAAAATACGGAAGACATAGGATAAAAAAACTCGATTTTTATCGGCAAACCAGATTAAGCTAAAAACACAAGGGACACAGGAACTGCTCTTGAGAGAGCGCTTAAAATGGTCACTCTGGCTGAGAAAGTAGCCAGCTGACGCGAAGAATACGCTTTAGTACAAACACAAAAGAAAAACAAGAAACAATGACATGCAGAGAAACAGAGGGGAAAATTAGACGAAGACCCAGATGAAGGGAGACTGAGGGTGAACAAAGGGAAAAGGTCTAAAAAGTTAGCCTTTTTGAGAGCTTGAGTCCATCTGAGGCGCTAAGCAGCTTACCGTTGAATAAATATTTATGTAAAAAAAATTGCAACTTTGATTCAAGATAGGGACAAACTTAAAAAAAAACTAGTTTCGTTTCATCTGTGATTTCTGAGAATTCCAAACAATCGGAAAAATGCACTTAAAATGCTACAAGAAGAAGTCTTTTCAAGTTTATCTTTAAGGCTTGCTGGTATCCCTGAGGGTTATCAAAATGAAATGTCAAATTTAAAAAATAAATATATGTATTGTAGGTTAAGACATCCACAAGTACCGCTCAAGTTTCTTATAATCCTCAGGGATATCAAAGCTACCTCAAAACCTGGACTTTTTCTACTCAAAGGCTGACAGGCCCGAAACTAACGTTAACCGTATTTGATGTATTTAATTTACCATAAGATTGGAGTTGGTCCAATTTGCAAGGCACGAAGTGATGAAGCACAAACAACATGCAATCATGTCCGATTCGTGATCGATTTCCATTGGTCGCAATTGATGCAAGACTGCACTTTAAATCCTGAATGTTAAAAATAATAATTTAAAAAAATAACAGTATAATCATAGGCCTATACATCTAAAATAAGTACGGTAGGTCTAACAATGTAAGTATAAGAAACTTTTTTGAAACGTTGTCCTACGGTATTTTGTTTTGACTATATTTCTGGCGACGTTTAGGAAAAAAACACGAGTTGATTACATTAATATATTTCACATTTAAAAAGGGTTATTTATATCAAAAGATTTTAAAAGACAGAAATCAAAATCTAAGGGAGGCCAGGAAGTGTATTGTTGCATTTTTTCTTGGCTCCTTTTGAATTTTAATTGTTTTTAAATGTTTGTACTCGTACATGTATATAAACAATTTTAGATATTTTAATAGTCTCCCAAACGTCGGCAGAAATATTGTAGAATAAAATATGACCAAAATTCAAAGAACAACTTAAATATACGGATGTACAATTTAAATGAACACGAATTACTATTTGATGTTTTAAATTAATGCATCTGTAAATTACTGTATTGGTTTAGTGCAGTCGAAAGTGATCCAGAGCAAGGTGGAGCAGCTGGAGCTGCCCTCCAATGGACCTCAATTTGTGGAAACATTTTTCATTCCAAAAGTTGGCCAACAAGAATTCGTGGTCAAGAGAACTGAAAGTGAAAAAAAGTACTGGTTATAATTTGATATAAAAAGAACTAGCCGTGACTAGGCTAGTAGCATAACCAATGCAGCCAATTGTCCGAGCGATCAGAGTCCCACGTGGCACACTTCTTGAGCATGCTGCATGTGTGTAAAACTTGGACAAGCACGAGATATTCAAATGCCATTTGAGACCACTATTCTACTAATAGTCAAATCGCTCGCTTCGCTCGCTCGCAGGCAAATTTTCTACAAACTCAATGTGTGGGCGGGTTGTTTGATGCAATCATGAAGATTTAATATTTCGTGTCACCAACGAAAAAGCTCTCGATCTGCGCGCCCCGGCCCCTCAACCTTTTACGAGTAATATTACACCCAAGGCATTGTTTGGCACTGCGCGCAATGGAGTAACTGGAGACGACATTTTCTGAAGTAGGCCTAGTCACACTGACGGTTAATTACAGACGGATTCATCCGATCCAGCCAGAATTGGTGAACAACCAATTCGCCTCCCTTCCCTCATCACAAAGTAAATGTCGTCTACATTAAGATAGGCCCAGCAGACGACAAATTTAAAAATGCAAATGTTGATCATAATAAGTCGAGGCTGACGATCAGGCTTCGCGAACACACACATACATACATGCACACAAGTAAATGAAGTGCGTGCGTATCGAATGACGCAAGGCATAGGACAGACAATTGACAAAGCAAAGCAGGAGGGAAAATAAAGCAACGCTGGGATGAGTTTTTTTCTTTTGTTCTTTCAGCGCAAGTCTGTGCATTGGTGCTGCGTGCAAGTGTAAGCAAATATTCGTACAAACACGGGAACATGATCGCTGTTGCGCAGTTACATTTCAATTTGAGCGAGAGAAGAAGGAGGAGGCGAAATGAGAGAAGGAAAACATTGATGTTTGGGTTTTCGAATTTGGGTAGAAAGCTCGAGGAAAGACGACATACATTTTTTAAAATTTCAATATACAATTATAGGCCTAGGAAAAATTATAGCTATAATTGTATACCGGTATTGAAATTACAACTAGGTTAATTATAATTAACCTAGTTGAAATAATCATTGTTTAAAGGGCTATCGTAGATTTTGTTGCTTTTCAGATTTTTCATTTATTATCAGAAATAATAGCCGTTGTCCATTCTAAAAAGACTCAATATTTAAAAAGGCGAAAATCTAACGAGACGCCACCTTTAAAATACATGTATAGGCCTACCTGTTTTAGAACCTGTTAAAGTTGCATGGTCCATTGGTCCTGCAGTCCTGCTTAGCTCAGCTTCTCATCGTCGTGCATTTACATTGTAGGCCTACATGTAGTAGGCATACATTTGACGAAACTAAAAACAAAAAAATAAAAATAAACAAATATTAAATAAGATATATGAAGCAGAAATAATTTTTGTTGAGCAGCACAACTTGCACGAGCACAATCTTGTGTCAATTCAAGGAGGAAGGGGGAAGTTCACCGACAAAAAAGGCGTCCTGATTCGATTACAAGAAGCGAAACAGGACCAAAAAACGGGGTCTTACAGAAGGGGGGAGAAACTCTGGTATCCATTAGTCTTCAATATAGAGAGTGGCTGGATCCGAGCTATATATTCCCTAAACTAGATTTCATTGTGGCAAGGTGAATTCCTCGTAATGGTGATGAGGGTGGGGTATTTAATTACATTAGTCAGAATTAGGGAGAATGCGCATAAAAGGGTGCACCATGGTTCGCTTCTTCGCGAGCGTTATTTCAGATTTTTTTTCTTCTTTCTAGACGTTCAAAATCGAATTTAAAGTGCTCATATTTTGGCAATTATGTTGGGGCACAGAATCCTGCATTTTTGGTTGCACAAGGGGACATGGTTGAGCGAGAGGGTATACTAGGGCGCATCTGCCTACAGTTTTTTTCTTCAAAACAACTGAAGCATTTGCACCAATAATTTAACAATATTCTCCAGAGATTGCTCTCTTTATTTATTTATTTATTTATTGCTCTAGACTGCAGGAATGCGCAACGTTTTTTGTTGATGGGCCATTCTTTAGCCATAGTTGGTGAACGAAATTCAGGATTAGGTCCAACACAGGAAATCATTTAGGAGGGCTTTTTTCTATTGTTACTTACCGTACAATGTTAGGCCTAAAGATTGCTCCGAGCGAGCGAAATGAGCCTGGACTTTAATGAGAATTAATGAGGAATAATTAATAATAATTAATTAATTTGATGATAATAATCAATGGGCAATAATGAGTTTTGATTTTTCTTTTCAACGGTTTTGAATTTTTTCATCTACTAGGCCTAGTTATTTACATGCATTTTTCATTCCGATTAATTTCGCATTGCTGATAAAACAACGCGGGCCGGATGCAGCCCGCGGGTCATAGATTGCGCATGCTTGCTCAAGCGGGTGTGCAGGAGGCCCAATGCTTTTACGGACAATGTTTTGTTATTATATTATCGCAGGATGTACGTCGAATAAAGGTGGCAAATGGATCTCTCATATGTCGCTACATTAGCCCTTAACGCGGCGCGCACAGGTTGAAATACAAGGCGCAATTGCGTACACGACCTTAATGACTTCATAAACATCTTTCAACACAAGTTCAGCTTTTTGTTCTTTTTAGCTTTTTCATGATGAAAAATGCAATTTCGTCAGGCAGAGCACGGCCTAGAATTTCAGAACTTTCTCCATTAAGCTTGCAAGTTATGTACTACCCTAAAACAAAAGTTGTTCTGAATTATTATTTATTAACAAAAACCACTATAGCTGCTTAGCAAACCTGATTAAGTCCACCACTTACGGAAGAGCTGAAGAGAGCTGCGTCCGAAATATGCCTGCTGTGCATATTGCTAGGCCTAGTTGCACTATGAACTACGAGAGAAATAGGCCTACTTGACATCCAGCTACAAAGGTGGCGGCGAAGAACCTTTGACGGATCAAGTCTAAATTGTTTTAAATGTCGGCTACAAGCTCACGAGTTCATCGGTGATCGACTTGCGTTGATTTCTAACCACAAAAATCACTTAAAAATACAAACTTTCTTCAACTTGGCTTGACGGACAGTACTAACTTTACAAACAATAACAAGTGTTCCTACGCGGAAGTGCGTAGCCGGAAGTGCGCAGCCGGAAGTGCGCAGCCGGAAGTGGGTAGCCGGAAGTTCTAAACGCGCGAAATGCGAGAAAAATGCCGCGAAATGTTCGAATTTACTCACGCGATGATCTCTCGGCTTACAATAAATGATCAAAAAATGAATCATTTCTTGTGAAAAATGAAATTTTTATCAATTATATATTACAGGGTGAGCATATACAGCCAGTTTGATTTTACGAAAAAAAAACTCAATTTCTACTAGAGTTAATGACAATTAGAACTCATTGAGATATCATGCTGTGTGAAAAATTAGTGCATTAATTAAATACCCCATTTATTTTTAGGTGTTTATATGCATTTGTGCAACAAAAAACAACCAGTTAGATTATTATCTAGATATTTCGTGGTCTGGTTTTTTAAATCCGGTTTTATCTGGCTCATACAAGCGTAATGATTCTGAATAATCATTTTTTTAAATTTATAAATTGGCCATGAGTGATTGCTGACCTTAAGGGGCAAGCAGGAAACCACCAAAATCTACACTGCGTTCTGCGTTCACATTAGGCCCTGTCAGACCCATTAGGCCTAGGAACAATAAACGTAGGCCTAAACATGGCCCCTTTGCTAACTTTCAAAGTCGGATACGACATGAGAGCATAGCAACTTGCGCAAGTTTCAATCATGAGGTTATCTACGGGTTCTTGGATGGATAAAATGGGAGCCAAAAACATCGAGCAGACAACAAACTTTTAACATAAATAAGCCAAGGCCTACTTTTGCCTAGCCATCAGGCACAGTGTACAAGTCTATATGACGACTGATAAGATAAAGAACATGTACATTGTACGTGTAGGCAAGACCGAGAATGTTGCGAGCATGCAGGCACAAAAATGGCCTAGGCCTACGTGTAGTAACGAATTTGACGAGCTGAAAGCTTTTACGTGTACCTCCAAATTGGAAGTGACGACAGTCGAGGGAAGGGAAAAGTTCGTTGTTCGCCATCACTACGCTGAAGGCGAATTTATGTACCCACGTACTCACTCTCATGATCAGTTTACCATTATGCGTTGCACCCACTCCGGCCCCTCCTCTCAAATGGTTTGAGAATTAATATTAGTTTACGTTTCTGCGTAGTGTTTAGCCTAGCGTACGTGAATATTCGTTTTGACGTCACTTGGCGACAGGCTTACCCTGCTATTTTTAATGATTTAACCGTTAAGTTGAGGCACGCAAAATAATTCGTCGTCTGCTTTTGCCCACTATTTTTCTCGTGCAAAATGGGGCATTGGCACACTGCCAACTGTGATGCTATGGTCAAGTTACAAGTAACTTCAGTTAATCTCCTAAGTGCGAACGTGGTAGAGAAGCAGTGAAGCGCAAAGCGAAAAACTCGTTCGTCATGTTTACACGGAAATCGTTACAATTTCAATTTACTAATAAAGTCTTAAACGACATTTATAAAAAAAATTTTTTGTCGCGATTTGAATGACTGACAATAAAGGCCAGAAAATAATTAATTATCGAGCGAAAAAAAGTACGGGTAAAAAATAAAAAAAAACGCGTTTGATTCGCCGGCATGGAGTGACTACGTCGGCGACCACAGACCAGAAAACTCCGCCCAACACTGACGATGCAATTTATTACTTGCATGAACGGCAAACGAGCCGATGATGCATTACCAGTAGCCTGTGCGACCTATGCGACGTGTGTTTTTTCACAGCGCACAGTCATGCTCATATGCTAATGTGACACGCTTAGGTTAATGGACAGTGGCAGCCAGCCCCATCAACCTTCAGCGAAGTCTGGCGCGTGAAATGTGTCTCGTCCGCTAGAAATATGAAACCGATTTCCGCCTGTCTAGTTCCGCATAAAGTCACACATACATTGTGTCGTACTGCACTCGACACCATCATGACGGTTACGCCGTCATTTTTCATGCTGAAAAGATATTTAAGTCGACTTCGAGTCTTCTTAAAGACCAAAACTTAAAAAAACTTGAATTTAGGGCTTTTCTACCAGAGGGGAAATGTATTCAATATGAGATGGAAATATGAAAATGAGGAAATTTGTTACAGTAATTCTTTATTGTCCGACTCAGGCGAGATTGTTTTAACTTTTTTTGTTATTATTAACAACTTTTTTTTATGTTTTTGATACTTTTTTCAATTTTTTCATCAAGTTACATCAAACTAGGCAATTTGTATATAATACAGATAATGTCCGAGAGAGAGAGAGTTGTATAGTTTGAACTATATCCAAGTCTATACGAGCAATTAATGAAATCGCTACGGGTAACCTATAAATGGTCGCGAAGAACTCTTCAAACGAAACTTAATTGCTGAACTAATTGGGCAAGAGAAAAGAAATACAAAATAAATTTAAAATAAGCAAAAAAGATAAAGAAATTAAATTGACTCACGATTTATGCGCAGAAAGATATGTCCGTTACACGAACGGCAAAATCGCAACCACCACTGGCCAGCTGAAATCGGTCGGCGTTCGACGTTGCTTCCTGATCGACGCATTTGGCTGATAAGCTTAATGACGGATTGAAAGAAAGTCGCTTCACTGTGGAATGATGGTGATATCTTGTGAAATAAATACACGAAGCTCAGGATTAATACCAGAGAATACATGAGACCTTTGTCCAGATTAACTCAAGTCTGACTCAAAGAAAGCGCGTGAAAGAATTAATTAAAAATAAATCGCTCTTGAGCTTCTCGCGCGCTCGCTTGAGTCGATTTTGAGCCAATCTGGAAAATATCGTCAAGACTTAAACAATAACTTAAAAAAGACAGGCCTACATGTTATCCAAAGTTAAGCAATGACTCCAAGTAGACTTAAGTGGCGACGATTCCTCAATTGAAAATTTATACAGGTGGATGACTCCGGTTTCCAACCCGACTGCAAACAAATACCTAGTTAATTTGCACAAAGAGAAACTTTACAAATTTGGCTAATTTGTTATAATTTCAAAGTGTTTTGACGAATTTGGTCATTTTTAAACGATTTTCTTTATCTTAATACAGTTGATAGTCCGTACCGTTTGTCAGCCATTAGTAGACATGGCGCGATGGCCAGTGCAGTTACGGAATCCTTCAAGACCAACGGTTCGAGAATCGCTTTCCAGTCGCCAAGACACGGTGTCCGTCGTTCAACAATTTCGTCTTCAGTCACGCCCCACACGATAACCTTTGCCAAATAGTCCGATATTAATTTGATTGATTAATTGATTGATTTACAAGTGCTAGACCCTTAATCATTTTCTATTTTACCTTTCCATCACGCGATCCCGTTGCAAAATATCTACTGTCGTGAGACCAAGCGCAAGTCCAGATGATTCGAGAATGAATTGCGGATATTTTGTCTGAGTAGGCTTCTCGCTCACACAACAAACCTGAATATGTAAAATAGGATTTCAAATACTACAATGAATTAAGAATAAATCATAAATCTACCGTAATAAATAAATAAACCATTACTACAATTGATTAAGAATAAATAATGAACTAAAAAAATAAATTAATCAATTACTAATCCTTGTATTTTAAGAATCGTTTGGTATTGTTATTAATTATTATGAAAAGTTAAGAATTGTTAAGTTGATATTTATCATTATTACATCCGTCTTGCGTCCAGGTTAATACGTAGAGCGACCAAGTGCGATCCCGCGACACAGTCAGGATACGTTTTCCGCAGGGAGAGAAAGCCATTTGCGTGACGGTCAAACTGTGTCCATGAAGTTGACCAATATTCGTCCACGTCTTCGTGTCCCAGAGTATTACGTATGCGTGATCTGACTTTGAAGCCTAGAACATTAGAATAAGTATTTTAAAGATAGTTTTTTGCAAACTAAATAAATAAAACAAGAGAAAAATTGAATTAAAATTTGACATAGCGATCGAACTTTGCATGCGGACGCAAGAATTGATCCATCTTGGTTGCTAGCAACGCAGAATATTTCGTAACCGTGTCCGTAGAGTTTATGCACTTCCGGCCAAAGGGTATTTTGCAATAAAACTTCTTCAGTCGGTGGTTGGTCAAGCGTCGTCGCCACAAAGTACGATTCTGGATAGACGTCTTTGGGGTGTTTGGGACCGTCAGCGACTGCGGCAACAGCAGGGTTCTTGTCAAACACGGCTTTGTTTGACAGACCCAAAGATGGCACGCTGGCACCTTCCGGCGCAGAACTCTTAAATCAATTCGAACCACTTTTATTAGATTTTTTTTCATTTTTAATCTATAGGCCTAGGCTCGGAGTACTGACGTCGATGGATTCACCAGGATCGCCACCGCAAAGTGTGACGAAATTTTCCAGAAAGTTTCTCGGTGCTTCGAACGCCCTCAAGACCTTTTCGTCGGCTCCCGAAGCGAACTTGTGACTGCCAAGCATAGTGATGCAGGTCATGTCATACCCATGAACTTGAGGCCGAGCCATTTCGTGCCAATGTATTTTCTAGAAAAATAAAATTCAATATTGGATTACTCTAAAAATAAGCAGTTACATAATTGTCCGAGCGAGCAAAGGATTTTAAAAGCATGTAAGAAACCAATGTAAAAAGGCTTTTGTTTTACCAAAAAAAATGACCAATTTTACACATTTTTTACGAACAAGGTAAAACCATTTACCTCGTGGTCGTTGCCTTTGATCCACGGTGCGTGCAGTCTGGTTGTTTGATCTGTCGAGACGCTGATCACAAATTCTCCTTTTGGATCCCAAGCCAAATCTTGCACTTCTCTAAAATGACCGCCTACTGTAACCCCTGGGTGCCACTGGTTCACTTCCTGCAAACAACACCCATTGTATCAAGTTAGGTTTGTTCGGAAAAAAATAAAAACCAATGATGACTCATAATGGAGTAAAATAATATAATTCACCTCGTCGTAGTGCCACAGATGAAAAGCTCCTTGATAACCATGAGCAATGATTGAACGGCCATTCGGACTGATTCGACATCCGAACAAGCCCAACGTATTTCCACCAACCTCGCCAACGCGAACCTTGTAACGAAATTTAAAGGAAAAAAAATAATCGGGTTTTGTAAATAAGCACGTAAACATACGAGATGTTTATAACCATATTAATAAAACATGAAATCGTTTCACCAACTTTTTCCATCCAGACGCCTAAGCTCATGTCGTACTCCCAAAAAATCATTGTCTTGTCCATCGAAGCCGATAGCAGCTGTAGCGGTTGCACCGCGCCATCATCTAAAATAAATAAATAATATGCCTATTTATTATTAGTACGGTAATACTAAAAATTATAAATCAAAGTAATATAATCTAACAAATATAATAAAATTACCCGTAGGACTAACTTATCTATTCTCATCAATTTAATAAAATTAACTTAATAATCTAATGAAATTAATTTAATATACAGATGTATCTACGCCTAAGTTAACAACAATGAAAGCCAGACGTACCAGTTTTCATCCTTGGATGCCAATGTAGTCCATAGATCCAGTTTTCGTGACCAGTCACAATTGCGTCCAATTTAATGATGAACCTCATTGTACCGCCTTTTTGAATGTAAAAATCAATACACGAATTTAATTATTCGAACTCTTGTCTTAAAACTGAAGTGACACTTTCTAAAAAGATTTTTTTACTTTTATCTTGCACAGGATACGAGATGTCCTTCAGCTTTATGACATCTGCTGTGTTTGCAGAATCTCTGTTGACCCATTGCTCGTTCTCAAGGCGCCACACTCGAATCAGACAGTCTTGAGCACAGGTGGCGATTAGAAGGGTCGTCTGGTCACCTTAGTCACGTAAAGTGAACAGGCCCAACAAAAAAAAATGACTTTGGTTTAAACAAATTATTACAATATTCAATGAAAATAACAAACCTTCAATGATTGAGTCAATAGATCTGATCCAGTCCTCATGCCCACTCAGTGAAACCACATTTTGAAACTTGATGAAGAGTTAAAAAAATAACATTAAGTTAATATATTTTGCTGACCTTTTAGGGAGGGGGGATGGTTTTAATCTGAAACTCTTTGAATCATAACTCACCTCATTTTCGCCTTTAACGTAGATGTGAATTTTAGTGTCGCTGCCGCCGAAAATGAGAAGTGGAACTGAAAAATCGAGACTCGTTAATTAGGCCTAGTAATTTTTTTAATTTAAAAAAGACGACAATAAAGAATAGTTACCTCTGGTTCCCGGATGAAACGCGAGTTTAACGTCCAACGCGAAATGCGATTTTAGATCTATCGTTTGGGCGCACTTGATAAGGCCATCATCTGTTTCGCATAAAATAAAGATTTCTTTTCAGGCATGGTCAGAATTAACAATATATGTCGACGATAGATTTCTGTTTTTTTACCCGAGTCGTTGTTTAAATTTCTAGTCCACAATTTGAGCGTGGAGTCTGACGAAGCAGTAACTACGATCGACCGCTCTTCTTGAGTGTCGTGCGTCCAACGAACCGCATCTGCGACGTTCACCGCGTCACTGTGTCCTACCAGCCTGCCAATTACCTTAAGCTAAAAGAATTCAAGCAAAATAAAATAAAAGGAAATAAACAAACCAAAATAAATGATGAAGGAATTAACTTTTACTGTTTACATCATTTATATAATTTAGATGAATGTAAAATGCCTATAGTTACGGTACCTTGCGATGTTTAGCAGCAGGGTTGTAACTCCAGATCATTGCAGTTTTGTCTAACGAACATGAAATCAACTCCTCGACTTTGTCGTCTATTCAAACAAAATTACGGTAAGAAATTACTCTAAAAATACCTATGCAAAATTGCATTTATTACACACAAGCTATAATTAGTCTGGAGGGAGGGGGTTGCCTATATTAAAAAATTAAAATACAATTTCACAAACTGTTTCCGGAGGCCGTATTGCGAATCCAGCGAACGCAGTTGACGTGACCTTTATGCGCGGCAGCCGTATGAATGACAGCAGCTCCCTTTAAATATTAAAAAAATAATAATTTATTGATTATTCACGGTGAGGGCAGATATCTCACGCGGCCTCTTGTCCATGCACTCACGATGGGGTCGTAGATGGCCAGGCCGTTGTTGGTTCCGTAGCAGATGAGA
Source organism: Polyzonium germanicum (assembly GCA_034700265.1). NCBI lineage: Eukaryota > Metazoa > Arthropoda > Diplopoda > Polyzoniida > Polyzoniidae > Polyzonium > Polyzonium germanicum. The sequence continues at coordinate 348 of JAQIYI010000870.1, read as the reverse complement.
TCGCTGATGCCCCAATCGAGGCAATGCGGTGTCCGATTGCAGCCGGCGCTTACGTAACACGTGGTCGCGTCCATGGCACACGCCATCTTGATCTTGTTATCTTCAATTTGTGCAATTCTACAAAGAATTAATAAATGGCTTTTATACGCTTACCGGGAGGCCTATATTAGTTAGCCAACTTTAGTACTTCAGATCAAGTCATTAGTCTGGGTAGTCTCATTTTGAACATTTGTAACATTTGTTGGCCTAGGAGAAGTGCGTGAACTCACACTCTTCTTCTTCTTTTCTTAACACTTTTGGCTTTTCCCATCCATAAGGATGCATATAAGCCACATCGCAGTACAAATG
>JAQIYI010000869.1:0-14866 GCA_034700265.1 Polyzonium germanicum | reverse complement strand
ACAATAGGGAAAGAAAACAAAACATGTTTGTTTTCTTTCGCTATTGTTAGACGTTGTCATTCACATACGATATATTTAATTATAAATATATTTAAATTATTTAAATTATAATTATAATTAAATTAAATTACAATTTAAATTATAAACTTAATTAATTATAAATGTATTTAATAAATACTACGCTCTGTGTTTATACTTTTGAAAACTTGCATGCGGCGCTCAATATACTTAAGAATTGAAACATTACATATTCGCTAGTTTTTTCAATAAAATTAAAATATTTTGACAATACCGGTAAGCTTATATGGGGAATGTTGTTTTATACCGCGTAGGCCCACCGAACAAGCTGAACAAGAACGGCGAAGGATCATCAGTTTTCAAGTCCAGGAAAAGCTTGAAATTAGGGTTCACAGAGTTATCTTAGTAGCTGACTATAGCTGCATGATGTCCTTAATTGTTGGATGGCGGTCGACGTCCCAACCTCCAGAATTTGCTCCGTATGATATATTGTGATCAGCGCGCCTGCATGAGTCCACAACATAAAATGATAAATTAATACTTGCATGGGTAGCGTAAAAATATATACAATTCGCCTCATCACTGAGAAAATGGCAACCAGAACCAATATTAAATAGCGGTACGTCAGAACCAAAAACAAACAAAGTAAACGTCACGACACGTCTATAAAAGGAGGATTTTGGGGCCCCAGAGTCCCAGTTTATTCGTTAGCTCCTGGAGCTGTCATGAGCCACTCATCAGCTTAATTCCAAATTGTCGGTAGGCCTACTGTAAATAAATTACTGCAAATAATTTAATGAGTTTTAATTAAGCATATATGTGAGTGCGTGTCAAACAAAATTTGTTTTAAATAAAAGTTAAACTTGGCAACACTGTCCTTAATACAAATAAATGCATCACAAAAAAATATGGCGGCGACCATTCCGGACCGGTCATGGCAACCTCCCTTTATCAGAGTGGAAACAAGGTACCGGTGGGCTAATTTTTAAATTTATGTGCAAAATAATTGAAATTAGTTAGAATTTTTACCCCAACGACCATCCTTTAAAAACCAATAAATGAGTTTAATGCCGCTAGATAACTTTACTGAGCTAGATTTGAGTAATATATCAACTAATAATTTGGCCTAACCATATATAATTTGTGACCAGTATGGGCGAGTTTGTGGTGGAACTCTACTGGAAGCACGCACCGAACACTTGCCGAAATTTCGCGGAACTTTCGCGACGGGGTTTCTTCAACGGCTGCAAGTTTCACCGCATCATAAAGGACTTTATGATACAAGGAGGCGACCCTACAGCCACAGGTTAAATGCACGCAAGCACCTATACAAGTATACAGTAGTTGTAATTATAGTTGATGATAAGTTAAAACTATGTTTTAGCTTTTACTGTCAACGCACTGTGCAATTTTTATCGTTACCGGTATACGAACCCCCATTTGACGACTGGTCAAACCAGTCATCTCAAAAATTGCACAGTGCGAATGCGAATCCAGCTTAAGGTTTGACTTACGCGAAAGGCCTAATGGATTGTTTTCGTTTCGTGCAGGGCGTGGTGGAGCGTCGATTTACGGCAAGACATTCGAAGACGAGATCCACGACGACTTGAGACACACTGGTACGTACGCGCACCACGTAATCGTTTTTAGACGTCTTTTTGTCAATTTCATCACGGGTACGTCCATCTTTATTCGACTTTTTCACTTCTTTTCAAGGTGCCGGGATCTTATCGATGGCCAATTCCGGTGCGAACACGAACGGCAGCCAGTTCTTTATCACTCTCGCACCAACTCAGTGGTTGGACAAGAAGCACGCAATCTTCGGACGCGTTCACAGCGGAATGCTCGTCATTCAACGGATGGGACTCGTCGAGACAGACTCCAACGATAGGCCAGTCGATGACGTCAAGATCATCACGACCGAAGTTAAATACTCTTGAAATAACATAAACAAACAAAAAAACACGATTAGCCAATTATTTCACACCTTAGTTTCATCTTTTTATGACTTTCATTAAAAGCGAATACTGCACTAAGTTATTGTAAGCTCCATCATTTACTTCTATTTATGCTGGCTTTTCTTTTTTGCTTTCAACCAGATGTTTGCATTTGTACTTTTGGACTTAAAACAAAGAATTTGTTCCTAAAAGTGTAAATAACTAAGGATTCACAATTATGCAGAAACGTTACGCGCACAATAATTTACCTTTGAGTTGTTTGAAAAGTCTTTGAAATCAAAATGATTGGAACTTTAATAAGTCTGATCACGTGGGCGGCACAAAATAAATACGAACGCAACCTTACACTGAGCGAATACTTGTTTAGCAGCAGGTGTTAAGTTAAAACGACACAAAGTCCTTGGTAGCGATGCGGCAAACGATTGCGTCCAATAGAGTTCCGACTTGCAACTCCGGATCCTTTATTTTATAAATCTGCAAAATAAGAATTAAATTTAGCAGGACGTCGATATTCACGAGATATAATAATTAAAATTTTATTAGGTTAACGAGTAGACCTAATGACCTTATCACCTTTTTGATGTGCGATTCATTGGCGAATCGAGGTAGGTCGACGATATGGGCGACTTTGCCGCGTATCGTCTTCGTCAGGCTTTCGCACTGATGTCCTTCGAAGTCGTCCACGATCACCGCCAAAATAGTTTCGTCGTCATCGGCAATTCCAAATTTGACCAATGATTCACTTATCTGATAATTATTTGATTACAAAATATTAATTAGTTCCTAAACTTTTATATAGACCTAGGCCTATACAGTTGCATGCTTAATTCCATTTGCGATCTTTTTTTCTCAAACTTACACTCTTTGAACAGGACATGTTGTAGATTATTTCGGTCGACAACTTCCTCGTCGTCATGGCGTTGCTCTTTTGAGCTAAAATAGCTTTGTTCGCGGCCACCAACACTTGAAATTTGTCTAAAACCTTTTTTTTTCGAAAAATTAAATCAGTTTAATTTATTTAGGTAATCCCGTATGCCTAGAATTATTTGCAAATTGATTACCGACCGTACATGCAGGCCTACAATAGTTCATAATTGTATATATTTATATCGAAATGGTGTCTAAAATATAAGATTAAAATTATAGGCCTCTGCCTTGTGCCAACTGTGAACCCATGCAAAAATTAATTTATCTTCTCTTCTATTAGGCTTACGCCTGATGTACAGAATCAAAATCCTATGTAAGTTTATTGGTGTTATTCACAATAGGTAGCCTAGGCCATATTTCAGGCTTGTTGGTTACCGGTTTAGTTAAGCTGTAAAATTATAAAAAAATTTATAACAGCTTAATTTTTAAAAATTCAGCTAGCCTATTTGCAGATTGGGAGTTTATCAATGTACTTGTACGTATAGGCCTATATTCAGGATCACAATTTAGGACGAGTTTATCTTACCCCAGAATTTGCAGTTCATAGATTAAAAAAAAACTTTTTACGGTGAACATTTTTGGACTTGCCTTGTAAATTGCCCTGAGGATTATAGGGAGGGGGAAGAAGAGTTTGAATCCACTTTTTTTTGTTTTGTTTACATTCGTTGACTCGCAAAGAATTCTTCAAATCTTACAACGCCCAAAAAAAAAGTGGGCCTGCTGTGTAGGCCTAAGGTTTAATCCTTTGTCGAGTTCATCCTACCCTGGTAAACGCTAGAATTTCTACGTAAAAGAACACAAAGAATAACGTAAGTTGGACAATAACTCGACGGCTACCTGAATATAAACCTAGGCCTATAGCTTAGCTGAAATTAGGCCTAACATACAACTGTAAGCCGGTACTGCAATAGACTAGCCTCCCAGTAATTCCTTTGTCAACGCCTTTTGACTGCACTTACGGGTACATGCCGGAATTGTTAAAGTAAGCATAGGCCTAATAGCCTATTTCCCGGCCACATTAGGCCTCTAGGGCCTGCTAAAAAGGCTTAATTTGTTAACTGCTTTAAACGTGACGATAGGCCTACAGCGCAAATAAAATGGAGAAACTGATAGCTCACCACCGACGCCTTCAATAGACTGCAGTCCATTTGACCATCTCGAATCAGACGTCTTAATTCGGAAGAATTTTCAACGTTTTCGAACAAAATTAACGAAATCAAAACATCTTTGTTGAAGTAACTCCGTTCATCGTAGGCCGCCGCCATCTTTGTTTAGCGGCCCAGTGTTGCTCCAAACGACGATTCTTTGTTTGGTTCTTGACTTATGACCCGATGTCACCTTAAAAACAAGATTTTACAAACATGTTTGACAAATGATAACGCATTTTCGCGTTAATACAATGATCAATTGCGTTTGGCAATTGTCAATATGGTGAAAACATTCTAAAACACAAGCTTGACTGTTTGAACAGTTGCCTACTCACCCTGTATTTTGTATCTATAGAGCTCAAGGATACAGGGTGGTTAACAATAGGTATTCACTTTTAAATTTAATTTTTAAAAATTAAATGTTTTTTTTATATTTAGACCTACATCGAATGATTAAATAAGCTTAATATAAATACTGTTTTATTTTGTATTTTTAAATTAATACATTTTAAATACTTTCATTTAAGTTTATTTATTATTAATTTATTTATTTATTAATAAAAAATAACTTAATTTATTATAGAAGTTCGCATAGAGGACACTCTACGGATTTACAATGTCAAGTGGTAAAGTTTAACGTGAACGTAAGCTTACACACTCGATCCAGCACGATGGTTGATCAACTGCCAAGAACATCCCTCGCCATCGTCGTCGGCCTGTTACTATCCTGCGTTTGCCTCGAAATCATCGCCTCGAACTCTAGGTTTCAAACAATTAAATCATATTGTAGTTTGACGTACATGCAATCGCAAATATTCTAATAACTTATGCCTTTACGTTTAATTTAAAAATATGTATACAAGGTCCATCTCACGGCCAGTCAAATCAATGAAGAACCGCATGAATCGGGAACGAGCTGGATCCGGTCTGAGCTTGTGGATCGACAGGAACCAGGTCAAACAATTCAGCGGTCAGTCACGATGCCTTAATGGATTGAAAAAAAAATTAAACCACAAAAATAACAAAAAATAAAACAAACAAACTAAATTAAAAAAAGAGAAATGCAAATTGATTTTCAAAGTGTTACCGATTATTTATGATTCGAACCATATGCATGTATACGTACACAGGATTTCCGATGGAGATATTCGTGATCGCCAACGGCAACGTCCTGGCGTACATTCTCGATCCAAACTTCGAGGAATATCTGCCCGTCATTCCGACCGAGGTATCTTCCGTAAACTTTACCTGGAAGTCGGGCGGATTCAAGGTGCGCATCCTGAGTTTCTTTTTTCAAAAAAAAAAAAAACAACAACAAATGATTTAATTTAAAAAAAAATGCGTTTCATTTCAGTACTTCTACAAGTTTTATGAGCTGGAATCGTTTCATCACCACATACTCAATGATCCAGTGATTTCCATCGAAGCCGAGGGAAAAGTACCTCGAAGACCGAGAGGTAAACATATACATGTATGCAACTGACAATTCCAGATATCTTGAAGTTAATTTAAAAGCCACACGTACTTGTCAAATTCCACAAGTGTTCAGTGTCCAGTTGCAGTGTTCAGGAAATGCGACTGGCGTCGCCACGTTCCGTCTGGGCCTCATGATCACCAACGTCCGCAAGCGAAAGAATCTTCCAGGACGCCAGATCGCCAACCTGAAATTGCAACTGCAGAAACACTGCACCGAACATAGTAGGCCTAAGTTCAAACAAAAATTTGTACAAACGTAATTTAGAAAAATCTTCGTTTAATTTAACGTAATTGAGTAACCAACGATTATAAATCGATGCCCAACAGGTCCAGATCCAGAATGCGACAAAAAGTGCGCAAACGGTGGCAAATGCAATCAGGACAAACTGTGCGAATGTCCTGAAGGCTACATGGGCCAGTACTGCAGCTCCGGTGAGTCAGCTATAGATGGAAACATTGGGCAGTCGCGTGACCAATTAAATTAATTTCTAACACAATTTGTGACACATTAGCTTTGTGCTACCCTCAGTGCATGAACGGTGGAACTTGCATCTCACCGGGCGTCTGCAGTTGCTCCGACGGCTACCAAGGTCCTCATTGCGAAGGCGGTGAGTCCAAAACAAAAAAAAACTCATTGTAGGGCTCTGTATATAAACGATCCGCCACCCAAAACAAGTTACAATTTAAGTCCCGATGGCCAATGTACGATTCATCATTTAGAATCAAATCCTCTCAGAAAGCCAAATGGCGCCCTTGCAACCGAGCTTGATGGTCTCAGTGAGCGCGGCGTGCAGAGGCGCCAATTGGGCGTCGTTCGCGACGCCGATGTCGTGGTGCTCGACTTCCTCGTCGCGAAACTTTCGAATGAGGTCCAAGAGTTCGCGGTGTTCTTCGAGCCCGCCGTCCGCGTCCGTCATCAGTTCGCGTATCTGATCGTCGTAATGCTTGACGATGGTCTCTTCGACGGCCGTCGTGCACGCCATGGCCGCTTCCTTGCCGAGCAGAGCGCAGCCGGCACCCAGCACGTAGCCAGCCACGTTCCACACGGGCAGCATGAACGTGGGCCGAGCGCGGTGACGTCCGATCAGTTCCTCGAACGTAGCCAAATGAACCTTCTCTTGGTCCCACATGTGCTGTATAAGCGGTCCGCTCTCGCTGGTGCCCAGCACGGCCATCTGACCTGCACACAATTGTACACAAAGACAAACACATTGACGCGTTTCAGAGTAAAACTGGAGGATATATGTTTGAAATTTGTATACAATATTTATATACCAGCGTAAATGCGATCGGCGCCCAATTCGCCTGCATGATCCACCCTCAAGATGCGATCGTAAAGCTGCCTCCTCCGTTCGTCCGACAAGTGACGCCTCGAGCATCGATGTCTGACTAGCTGCATCAGCCTCCGACTGAGGAAAACGCTTTCTTCCGAAATCCTCATTAGCCCGTTCAATAATTCCAGTTGATACTAGCTTCCAGAGGCCATAATAATTCCAGTCATAGCGAAGACAAAAATTATAATTAATTAACGGGGTATTAATTATTATCCAATCCGTGTATAATTAAACTAGGCCTAATCCCATTATTAATATTCCGCAGGTATTTGTCGAGAAAAATGCCTGAATGGTGGCAAATGCATTCAGAAAGACACGTGTTCGTGCCCGAAAGGTTACTTCGGTCCTCGCTGTCAGTTCAGTGAGTGTTTGTCGGCCTAAAGACTTAAGCTGGAATCACTAATGACTTTTAGAGCTGTCTCGACTTGAAAAAATCTCGAGGCATGCTCTGTGATGGCGTCATTTCTCCATTCTCTCTCAATGTAAAAATGACGCATTCTCTTGGGATTTTTTTCAAGTTGAGACAGCTCTTAAGTCATTAGCGATTACCGCCTTTAAATTTCATTCAACTCATTTGATGACACTAATTAATTGCTATTTATTTAACTAGGTAAATGTAATCCTGCCTGCGCAAACTCTGGCAAATGTCTGGGCAACGACGAGTGTCACTGCCTCAAAGGATTTTCGGGCAAATATTGCGAGCTGGGAAAAGGTTGGCCTTTTAATAATTTAATTGTTTAGTTTAATTAACTAAAAAAAATCTAACTTTCTTTTGTTTTATAGGTGTACTTTTCAAGAATGGAAAGCAGAGACGAAAAAGACCGAAAAAGCTTTGGGTTTAATGACGATTTAATGCAAATCTTTAATCCACCATTAATCAAAAAATTTGTGATTTTTAACAACCTAATTTGACAAGCTTATAGGAGAAAAAAAATTCATTGCAATTATAATCATCAATCAGTGTTATAGATTTGTATCTTTTCTTTGAAATGTTAATGCAGGAATACTGGAATTAAATACAAAAAACTGGATTAAAATCCTTATAATTGTATATACATGTATATAGCCTATACTCGTATATACAATTATAAGGATTTTAATCCAGTTTTTTGTATTTAATTCCAGTATTCCTGCATTAATTAACATTAGCCTCAGCATTATTATAAGGACCAGATAAATGTCTTAATATTGAATATCGGGTATTAAAAAAGTCAAATAATTTATCCAGTAGAGGCTGATTTTTTGGCATTTTTTAAAGGAAGTGACTCCTGCCACGGGGTGTGTCAATAGTGGTTTAGCACTGCTGCCACGGGGTGTGTAAACCTTATGATCTACGGTGCCAATAGTGCATTGACACACCCCGTGGCAGCAGTGCATAGCACTGCTGCCACGGGCTGTGTAAATATTATGAACTAAGGTGTCAATAATTAATGCATCGACAGACCCCGTGGCAGCAGTGCTAAGCACTATTGACACACCCCGTGGCAGCAGTGCTATGCACTGTTGACACACCCCGTGGCAGCAGTCGAGATAAGCACTATTGACACACCCCGCGGCAGTAACGCTTGCCTTTTTTAAATTTATTTTTACGGTGCCGCGTACACCGGTAGGCCTAATAATAAATTTTTGGGAAAAGATATATTGGAGCTCAAGCCCCCTGGCGCCTGCCCCCATGTTGGCATGTAGGCCTATTTATATTATTAAAAAAATTATTTGGTGCCTACAGGAAAATTAGGCCTCAATAAAATAACAAAAAAACAAGTAACACACGCAACGCACGCGTGCAAAGCGTTGCACGTGCAAGCATCGATTACGATACTATTAATCGATCGATCGGAACATCGATGTCACATCGATGTAGCACCGTGTGTCGCTTGAAATATAATTATCGCACTGGTTGAAATCGGTATAATTTCGAAGAAAGGTAAGATAATTAATCAATTCCGCGTATAAAAATGGCTTCGTTGTTGTCGAGAGAAAAAAAAACATTGTTTAAAACCATTTCAAATCAAAGTGATTCATGCCTCGTTGTGTCAATAGGCGCTCGTCGTCAACGCGCAGTCGCAAACATGCCAACATGGCGTCCAGCCATTTTAGGCCTATTTTAGGTTTAGAAAAAAAAACAAGTCATGGTGTATTTTTCATGTGTATTTTTCGCCTCAAAAAATGTAGTTAATCATGAGAACCGCGCATAATTAAATCTAAAGTCTAAGTATATATTTTTGAATAGCGAATGTTGGCGATTTCTCACCTGTGGCTCAGAAATCTTGAGTCTTGAAATTCCGCATCGTCTTGAACTCTTGATGGAATCTAGCTTGTTGATTCACGCAAAGTGTCGTTGTGCGCAGTCGCAATTGGCGGACATTTTCGCGTCCGTTTTCCGCATGCGCACCCCAAATTTCCACAAAATGAATAATATTCAAGCCGAATTTAGATTTATCGCAATCAAATAACATTTAATAGGCTCAGATTCAGTAGCTTTCAGATATAATGAGATTAGGCCTATAATTAAAATAACGCACCAACTCAAATGTTGCGGCAACACTTGTCAGACGCGCGCCAAATTCGATTCGGTTAAAAAGTAACATTTTTTAAATCAATTCGGTTAAAAATTAATATTTTTTTAAACCCAATTCGGTTAAAAAGTAATATTTTTAAAAACCAATTCGATTAAAAAGTAAAATTTGTTAAAAACCAATTGGGTTAAAACGTCATATTTTTAAAACCACATGTAAATCCACTTGAACCTAATAATAAAAAGTGAAATTAAATAGGGATTGGGAGTCACAAGACCTATAAATACCTAGTCATTTATAGAATATAGATAAATACGGAGAACACTAAAGACTTATCGGAATCGAACCTGCGACCCATCATCTAGCCTTGCCCATGTTTACAGAAACACATTCGGCCACAGGAGAATATCCGAAAAGCAGCTCAATTAAATGCAGCTACCTTTGTACGGTTGTGCGATATCCGCATGCAAACATACATTATCGCGTGACCACTTTTGATCTCTCAATTGAGAGGTCAAAAGTGGTTGCTTGCGAATATCGCATATGTGAGATATGCCAGAAAAGTACGGTAGTCGGGTGATGAGTTGGCATGCGAATTTTATAACAATTCGCCGCGAGATTCGTAGATGTGAAGCCAGCTTAAAAAAGTGAAATTAGAAATATTTACAGCCTAACTATACTAAATAGATTTGCCTAACTAGAAAAAAATTTAAATAAAATCTGCGAGCCATCCTGGAATTGTAACTTACAAGTTACTGGTACTTAAAAAAAGTTACAATGTAACTTTAGTTACAACTTAAATACCTTTTTGAAATTGGAATAACAGTTAAGCTACAGTTTAAACCCACGCGTTGTCACGACAACCATCAAAAGAGCGTTGACTAAATTAAGCCCTTTGTAGAATCAACAATTGTCAGGATAGTTAAAGTTAAAGTGTATAGCCTACCCTATTGTATATGTTTGCCATGTCATGATTGAAAGCTCCCTTATGCAATATATACTGCTTCATCGCAAATAGTTGAAAACGACTCCATGAGCACCATCACTGTGGACATGGAAACGGTGGGAATAAACGAGAGCGAGATGGACGTTACCGTTACGACTATGCCGTCCGGCGGAGCGGACGACGAAGATGACGAAGATGTGAGTGACGACGGAATTACGTCGTCGGATAGCGACGATTTCGTTCACTCGGCCAGCGTAGATAACGTCGTGGCGCAATTGGTGGTTGCAGGTATTTATTATACGGTAGGGTTCGCATTTGGTTTGTTAGCTAGTGTTTAAACGTGATTGCAGTTTTTTTTTTTGCTCGATTTAGGACCAGTGGGCGTCGCTGCTGCGGCCGCCATCGCGTCGGGAAGGAAACGCAAGCGACCATACTCTTTCGAAATGAATCCGTCCGTAAGGAAACGTCAGCAAACTAGAATACTGAGGCGAGTCTTAATTTAATTAAAACTAATTCAAACTAAACTAACGTTAATCAGTGGATTATCCGATTATTGAATGCAGAAAACTAAAAGCGACTATGGACGAGTACACCAGACGCGTTGGACAGCAGGCGGTCGTGCTGCTTTGCACGCCAGGGAAGCCGCACAATTGCTACAAAGTGTTCGGCGCCAAACCACTCGAGGACGTTGTACGTACTCTTAAATAACGTACCGAGATTCAATAGTGATTTATTTTTAAAGAATATATTTTGAAAAGCGATATATTGCTCACCTTCCAGATTCGCAATTGCAAAACGTTGGTAATGCAAGAGTTGGAGCACGCTTTGGCTCAGCAGGCGCCCACAATTGTTCAAGAGGACCAGACTTTGCACGAACTGCCTCCGTTGGTCATTGATGGAATTCCAACGCCCGTAGAGAAAATGTCTCAGGTCCTTCAAAAAAATAAATTTTTTTATTAGGCCCTATCTGGTCTCATTGTTTTTGTTCAAATTTAAACGTAATCGTCAAAACACGAGAAAAGACATTGAAAATTAAGTTATTATTTGACTTACAAATTAGTTTACGTTGCGATATTCAATTTTTATTTAAACATTGAATATTTAAACCATTTAAAGATAAAATAAATAAGACAAATATTTAAATTAAGGTTAACATATTTAGTATCGGTATTCAAACGATTTAACTTGAAAATTAAAGTTTACTAACTTGGACAACTAGTGTAAAATCAAAACACAGCTTTTTAATTGAACGTTGCAGGCTCAACTTCGAGCTTTCATTCCGCTGATGTTGAAATACGCGACGGGACGAGGCAAACCAGGCTGGGGAAAAGAATCGACGAGACCTCCGTGGTGGCCGGAGGATCTTCCGTGGGCCAACGTCCGCAGCGACGTTCGTTCTGAAGATGAGAAGCACAGAGTAAGTTTTTCGCGTATGTATATTATTTTAAAGCTGGAAATGTTATCCTTGACAATCGTAATAACACTAATATTAAACATTAACAGTTTAACACTCACCCCGATTTCAGATATCGTGGACGCACTCGTTGAGACAGATCGTTCTCAATTGCTACAGATACCACGGCCGCGACGACCTTCTGCCATCGTTCATCGAGGCCGACGAAAACAACCAAGGCGGAGGTGGTGGTGGTGGTGGCGGCGGCGGCGGCGGCGGCGGCGAAGAGAAGGAGGAAAAACCTACAGTAACGGTCAGTCGCGAGAAAATTTAAGTGAAAACAACTCACATTTATGAGTTCCAAATCGAATTTGGTTGCCTTTTAAAGAATCTCGTCCAAGCTGAGTACACTCAGACTGTGCTCAAGACGATTCAGCACCCAGATGGCACGCTTTCGATTGTCCACCTGCATCCAAACGGTTCGCTCGTCACACTAGCCGACGTTCAAAGTGACATGGAGAAAGTGAGTGATGCCTGAAAAAATAAAAAACAATACTAGGTTCCCCGCTTATAGAAATGTCAACAGTAGTTAAATATTTTAGTAAGGCGGCACCCTGCTGGATAATTAACTGGAAAGAAGCTTTTTTTTAATAAAGAAAGCTAATAATTTACATACACTGTACACTGATACACAGATGCAAAACACGCACGCTGAAGCGACGCACGCCGTGCAAACGTTGGCCGACGTGGCGACTCAGGATATGCACAACGACGAGTCGGGCGTTCGAACGGTCGCCACGCTTACCGAGGCCACCATCAACATCGACAAAGATTGTCAAATAATCTTGACCGGAGAGAACGGCCAACAAGGTAGACATACACGTGCCGCAAGCCCGCAAACTCAAATATTCTTCGGGTTTGATTTCAATTCTTTACTAATGAGGTTCGTTTCAGCGTATCCCGTGTCCGGCATGGTGACCATTCCTGTGTCGATGTATCAGACGGTCGTGGCCAACTTGACTCAGACTCATCAGTCGGACGGACAAGGGGAAATGCAAGTAAGTGAAACTAAAGAGGCACGAGGAATGATAAAAAAATATCATTGAACAAAAGAATATTTTTTTTACTTTTTATTATTATAAAAGAAAATTTCTTAACGAAAAAGCCGTAAAAAGTGCATTGAACAAATGAGTTGTTTTTAGTTCTAGTTAATTCTTGAAAGAAACAAAAGATCATCAGATGCATGAATTGTTTCGTTTTATTATTTGTAATTAATTTCTTTTAATGAAATAGCGCAACCAAAGAGCGACGAAAGATTCATAAATTAAACAAATGAGCGTTTTTTTTGAGTTTGTTAATTTTTTATACGACAAAAATTCTTTAAATAAAGATCAGTATTAAAAAATTCTTTTGATTACGTTTGTTTTCATTTATTTTACATTTCAATGTTTTTAAGGCGAACATTTTTTGCACACAAGTCACAAAAATAATACTCGCAAGTCGTAACGTTCCTGAGTGTCGTCGCATTAGTGTCGTGTTGGTCAAAGTGTGTCACGTGTGTAAACGCATTCTTGTTAATTTGCTTGTATATTCGCGGCCCACAGGTGGTCATGACGCAACAACAAGAGCCTCAGCAGCAGCAACAGCAGGTGCTCACGGTATCGACTGTGCAATTACCCGCCGAGTCGATTGTTCAGAACAGCAGCAACAGCTGACCCGATGCGTGCGATCGCTGGGAGGCTATCGCAACGGAGAACAGTCCCGGAGGACACACTTACATCAAACTGACCACGCAGTGACAAAACGCGTTTGCGCTTGGACATGGCAACGACCAAAGTCTAGACATATAGGAGGGTTATGAACAAACAAATGAATTTAAGAATCTCGCTTGCAAAAAAAAAGTAAAAGTAATTCAAAATGTCTTACAGGAGCTTACTAATTTCCAATTAATAATTATCAATTAAAAAATGAATTGACAATTATCTTGACTTTGTACAGTAATGGATTAATAAGTAGAAGAAAAAAAAAACTAAATAAGTTCAAACCATGTGAAACCCGATTCGTTTCAGAGCCATACATGTGCATGTTACCTAAACCTTGTTTACTGTTTTGTTCTTTTGTGCCACCGCACTTGTTTACACTTATCGCCCTGTTGAGCGCGATTATAATTTAAGTGTTGACATTTATAAATTAATCAACACTTGAAAGTGTTTATAAATTTACATTCGCACAAGTGTTATTATTATTATAACCGTTAATTATAAAATTGTAAACTTGCACTGGTGCAGGATAAGTGTAGCTTATATATACGTAGGGACAGGACGACAAATCGCACCTAGTACGTAGTCAGATGTTTGTGCGAGTGAATTTATTAAACAAAATGACTGTAAAATGTGCAAATTATATATAATAAAGATCGTGACATGTGAGAAGGCGAGTTTAATTATTAAACTAGGCTATAGTAGCATGTTATGCAACTACATGCATAATCGTTTGAGCGATCAAGAGTAGCTGCGCGTGCATATACGTTAAAAGTACGTGCAAAAATGGATTAACGTCGTTTAGACTAGGCCCAGTTTATCGCGGGTGCTTAATGTATACGTAGCCTGCAAAAATGTTAATCCGTTTTTATTGCACCTGATGCGAACGGGTAAATATGAAGGTTAGACAAACAGAAGACGCAGGTGCCATTTGCGTCTGCTAGTACAGATAACCAGCTATACACACTGTTATATTTTTAGGCTTCACATTTTCGCCACTATGCGCGCGGCGGCACTCAATGTTAAATCTCGATCCTGGTTTATTTCATGGCGGCTGTTCAATGGCAAAGTTTACTTTTAATGGCGAATAGAGGACGACCCCCCACTTCCGGTTCACATGCATGTGTTAATGGGCTACGTCCTATGGTCGGCAATTACATATGGTATGTAAAGTACGCCTACAGCGGCATAGCACACGTGCAAAACAGCTAGCTCAACAGCACGTGTCAGTAGAATAGACACCAAACGCGGTGACAAAATTGATGTCAAAATAACGGGGATCACGTGAACATTTTGACGTCATTGTCGGCAAAATGGCGGCCCACAGTGTTTTTATTATTTCATTCTCTGGCGAAGTCTTTGCCAGTTTGCCTGATTCAACAATTTCAAC
>JAQIYI010000868.1:0-14870 GCA_034700265.1 Polyzonium germanicum | reverse complement strand
AAACAAACCGCGTACGATAAACTGGATACTAATTAAGCCAAACAATTTCTATATTTAATATTAAAAAACTAGGTAGCCTACCTTTCGGTCGATTTATTATTTGATCATAAATTAAATTAATTTTATCGAATACCATACGCTATACGTGTATTCTAGCCCAAAGAATCCAATCCTGGCATGCCTACATGATTAAATTGGCGCGTTTTGCTTATAAATTTCAGTTGGCGATTGCGAGTACATTCATTTATTTGAAGATGAATTTGGAAAACCACGCGGTTGTGGGTAAGTTCAGTCTTCACACTTATTTTAATGCTGTGGCTGCAAAGTATCAACTTATTCAATTTTATATTAACTTGTGGATTTTCATTTAGTATTGTGGAGTTCAAGGACAAAGAATCTGTGGAAAAGGCTCTAGACAAGATGCACAGATATTGCTACAAGGGACGAAACATTGTTGTTAAAGAGGTATTACGCTCCGTATTACTCCGTATTTGCCCTAAGTTTCTAGGCCTAGTAGGCGTATTCAATTGTATGACCTCCACGTATGCAATTATAATTTGTTGCTATACTTATAATTCATAGGATCAGGATGTGGAGCGAGATGAAACGGGTCGTATTGTACGTGGGGGACGAAAGTCTAGTCGCGAGGATGACCGTAATTTTCGGGATCATCGAAGCAGCAGTAGCGGTGGTGGTGGTGGCCGGGACTCATCGCGCCGAGGTGATGGCTATAGGCGTTTTGATGGCAACGGTTACAACAATCAACGTGGAGCTGATGGTGGTTATGAACCCCAAGGAGTAGTTGGAAACACGTATGGACTGAACCCACAGTTCCTTGAATCCCTGAACATTAAAGGGCCTCTGATTAACCGTGTTTTTGTGGCCAACGTAAGTATTTTTTAAAATTTATTTTATTGTCTAAGGCTGGAATCACTAATAACTGAGAGCTGTCTCGACTTGAAAAAATCCAAAGACAGGCTTTAATGACGTCATTTCTCCATTCTCTCTGAATAGGAAAAATGACGTATTTTCAGCCTGTCTTGGAGTTTTTTCAAGTCGAGACGGTTCTAAAAGTCATTAGTGATTCCAACCTTAAATTCTTTATTTTTTTTATTAATCTTTCATTAAAATATCCAATTTTTTGCCATGATGTGTCTTAAGCTGGACTACGGTGTCAGCGCAAGAAAGTTGCGTGAGGTTTTCCAGCTTGCTGGAAATATTGTGGATGTCCATTTAAACATGGACCGTGATGGCAAAAGCCGTGGACATGGTGTCGTCATGTTTGATCATCCTTTGGAATCTGTTCAAGCTATCTGTATCCTTCTTATTCAAGTGTACTCCGTACACCTACCGGTATTTCACATTTCTAATATTTATTCGGAACTATATTTCCAATCATGATTAGACCAGTCAAACAGCAAGTTTCATCTAGTTTTGAAGAATGAGTCTTGACTGAGTATTGTAAGACCTATGTTATAGGCCTTTTGTTATTTATCTTTAAATCTCAATAATACCAGCTATGCTAAATGGACAGATGTTAATGGATCGTGGCATGATTGTGAAAATGGTAAGTTTCCTTTCATTTATTTTATCAGTTAGAAGGCCACGGACATTTCATTAGTCGCGCTGAATGTGCGTACATGTGCGTACATTCTCGGAGCTCTCGTGGCTTAGTCGGACAGAGCGCGCCCTCTGTATTTCTGACCACTGGGAGTTAGGGGTTCGACTCCTTCCTGTATCCGTTGGGTATTTGTCTTTTCCCTTGGTTCTGGTATGACTTAGGAGTCTGTAATTGGGTCCATGTGACCTGCTGACCCCGAAATTCTATCATTAGCAATCTCATTCTCATTTAGATTTTTAATGAGTATTTTCTCACAATTTTTACTGTAGGATCGTTTTGATGAACCACCTCCGGCTTCCAGCAAATTGCCAAGTATGTTCTGCATTATAAAAGTGAAACCACAAAATTGCACTAACGTTTTTACTTATAAGGGATTAAGGTGACTTAATAGGGACTGGTTAGGTATAATGATAAGATAACCAGATTTTATATTAATTTAACTTAATATTTTAAGAACATTTTCTGGAAAGGCCAGAATCTACAATCGATGACGCCTATGCGATCTGGAACTACCAGTTCCTTATATAATAATCTGTTCTAAAATTGAGTATTTTTTGAGAATTTTAATTATAGGAAAGATAAACTGTCGCAGACTTTGTTAAAAACAGAAAGACCTTTAGTACGAATTTAAAACACGATTATGGTAGGTCTCTTCTGGCTCACACCACTAACGGGATTACCATCGAGTATCAGTATTGAGCAAGTTTCCCACTAGGGCTAAATGATATTTCAAGATCTAGTTAGGCAAATATCAAAGCAATGGCTCCAATGGCTTATGTGGGACCCCCTCCCCTATAAAATGGGCTTTCCAAAGATTTTAAATCTTTTTATTTTACAGTAGCTTTTACCAGTCTATAAGGAGCAAACGTTAGTGAGGGGGGGGGGGGAAAGGTGTTACTCACTGGTACAAGAGGTACATGCATAAATTGTATATAGGTACTTTACAAGTATTGTGGAGTATTATTCTCATTGGTTAACCCAAAATTAATCTCATTTATTTGTCCATAGGTGGATTGAAGGCTATAGGTAGTGGCCTTGGCTCTGGCGGAAAGCCATTAAACGTTCATAGTAAGTTTCGTTATTGTCTGGATTTATTGATTTATCTTCACTGATAGTAATTTCATTAAAAGAAGGGCGCAATCCTATTTGGATGGTGCTATTGGCAAACGCATCACGCCTTCAGATTTTTTATTCCTAATATTCTGTTCTCTGTTTGTCTGTTTAAGCTTCATTGATTTGATTTTTAATAAATTTTTTTCTTCCAGGAAACAATCCTGCGATGGAAGGAGGCGGTCCCTCGGCTACAGGTAAGACATGAACTTATAATATATTTGTCAAAGGTTAACTTCAATGTATCGATTGTCAAGTAGTGCATATGGACTTGACCATTATATGTAAGTTGGATTTCTATGCTATGCACGGATTGCACGCCTTTAGCGGCAATCAGGAAATTTTGTATTCACCATATTGACGTCGCTGCTTCTTATATTTCAATGGTATGTGCCACAGGACCTGTTGACCCCGAAATCCTATCATTATCAATAATAGTTTTTTCCATATTATACCACTAAGCTAAAATAATAAGTGCGGCAGCGGCACAGAACTATAGAAAACATTTACTACTTCTATTGCCTAATACATGTAGGTTAAGCTATATTGTTATTATTTGATAAGCTATTAAGTACGTAATAGCAAAGTACTCCGAGAGTGGCGATAGAGCGAGAACAGCATATAAAATCGTATTATCAGCACGCTTATAATGCATGTAATTAGGCTCTTGATTACAATTATTGGAAAGCGCTCAGCCGCTCACCTATAAATTGACACATGGAAATCTTCATCAAAATAACTAATCTGTGTGTGGATTAGTGCTGTTTCACATTCACGAATTTTCAAATGAACTCGAATCAACTGCCGCCAAATTTTGATTCAGATTGACGAATTCAGCGTTCGTTGGTGTTCGGCGGCGTTCGGAGCCGTTCCCGGTCGTTGGTCGTCTGCGTCCAAAAGTTTGAACTCTGGTCAGCGTTCGCATGGCCGCGGCAGCCAATCAGACTGGATCTCCGTTTGAACCGGAAGTGAATTTTGGCTGGTTAAAAATGGCAGAACTGTTGTTCAATTCGACGAAATACACGGCGATCAGATTCCTACTCGCCAAGACCACACCGTTGAACGAATAATCAATTTCGGGCAGTTGAGGCGGCGCCCGCGCACTTTGGATTTATTTCACATGAATGAAACGAAATGACAGCCACTCGTTTAATTTTCCGACCAACTCTTGGCAACGCTGCAAGACGGTTAATGTTCGACCTTGTGAATCAAAATCATTTCATGCTCGGTTCGGCGGCGGTCGTTCTGCGATGGTCGACTAAAATTCGTGGGAAATTCGTGAATGTGAACCAGTCGGAAAAGTCGTTGAAAAAATCGCCGCACTTGCGATATGTCGCGTGCATGCATACAAAAATCCTTCGCTCGCTCGGACAATTAATATACCCATTTGTAATTGATTGAAATTTAATTCTAAAGTGTAAAACATTTGTATTTCTACTCCTCAACCAGGTTTTCCAGATTCTGTCAATGATAGTGGGCCAATTTCTGGGAGAGGTGATGGGAATTTCGGAGTTGATTTCTTTACTGGTGGAAGACGGAGCAGTGAGAATTTAGTTTCTGGCAACCGATCGGTTAGCTATTACATGGATAGTGGTCCTGGTAGCGTTGGGCCAGGAATCGACAATCTGATTGGCCACGGGCAAAATGCCGTACGTCGAGTCGACCCTGCTCTCAATGCTATGGGACCCGGTATTGGCAGCGGCCATCCTGTAGGCAATAATCTGAAAGGGATGAGCAACTTTGGTGGCATGGGATTGCTTGGAAACTTTCTCGGAGCCAGCGTTAGCGGAGGTGGAGGTGGAGCTGGTGGGGCGATTGGTGGGGGCCTCATGGGCGATGTCATGAGCGATCGTGGCGCCGATCGTTTTGATGATTTCCGGAGGACTGACTTTCCATCCCGTGATTATAACTCATCGGACGTCTTGGGAGATGATTGCTACAGATATGTCGAAGGGAATCCTAGCACAGTCTTTGTGCACAATGTAAGACCTATTTTCTCGCACTTGCTAAACTCATAAATCTTTTTGCATTGTTGTAACAATTGATCTCTTTCAAATCTCTTCCAGTTATCGAGCACTTGCACACCAAAGGCTCTTCGTGATCGATTTAGCGACATTGGTACGAAGAACCAAATATTGTATTAAGTTGTTTTCTTATAGATAAAAAGTGTTAATTAGGATACTTAGTATACCGGTACGTATGTACTATCGTACATACGTACCGGTATACTAAGTATACTTCTTGTATAAGGTAAAACAACTTGTTAATGGTTAATGACTTAATTGACTTATTGAAATCTCAAGACCTTTAGCAACTTCCGGTTATGAAGTGAGTATACTGTGATAATTCGTGAGTGCGTAATACGGTCGAGACGTGATGCTTGCGGACCTGCAGATGATAATTGCTCTTCATAAGCGGAAGCTACTAAAGGTGTCTTTAACTCGAGACAGGTGTGAGATTTACATTAGCGATTTGAGCCTTAATTAGTGTGACGTATTGGTTAGATAACTAACTTATACTTGGTTTTCTGGAAAATAAAATCCGATAGTTTTCGTTAGTTTTTATAAGTAATTCCTATCACGACGTGTATGTCCTTTTTTATTTAAATAGGCTACATAAAAAAAAATAATTTTTAACTCCTTTAAAACCTGCCATTTTCTTATTTATTTATTACTTCTAGGTAATGTAAAGTATGCAAGAATTTCTGCACAAGGTGTTGGAATTGTATGCTACTCCTCGGACATTGAAGCTCAGCGAGCTATCAGTATCCATTATTATTATTATTATTATTCTTGTACTGTATGATTAGCAACGTTTTTTTGAATTTCAAAACTAGGTGTTATTTTCTTAACATTTGAATTCCAGCCATCTTCAACGGTCACAGGCTTGATGGTCGTACTATTGAAGTGTCGTACAACTAACTGGTTTTGGAGAGGTCCTGCATCAAGAGTGAAATGGCAATTCTTAAATCGTTTTCCTCCTACAAGTTGATTACGTGATAATTATGAACGTCAACATTTTTATTTCATCTAGACATTGAGCGTATATTCTCATTCCTCCAATGGTCGATAGTTTATTGACACATCTGTAAGTCCGTCTTCTGGTTTTGCCCAACATTTAAAATAATGGAGTTTCACTTTTATCCTCTCGTAACCTCTCTTATTATCTTGTTCGTGATTGTACTCCTGTCTTTTAGTTTTTCTTAGTGTCGGCAGTAGGGTAGTAGTTGTCCAATAAGGGATCCGTTTTCTAAGAAATCTCGTCAATATTTCGTTCCATAACATCTGAAGTCCAATTTTTATCTTCTGATTCCTGGCATTGACCTATTCATTCTATTTCTTGAAACTCATGCCATATTGGACGGCATAGCTTAATTCAATTTATCAACATGTGGGAATGCACATTGTTTTTGTTTTAATCTTTTTTGCATTTTATTTTAAGGTACGGTTTGGTCTTTCTTTGATTAGTTTCCAGAATAAACTGTTGTGCCGAAAAGGAGTTGATGTTTGCATAGTTCAACACACGGTGCATATGTCTTCAGAAGGTCTGGGCATAAGATCATTCTTTAAGTATAAATTCATTCAAAGAGTGTTACACGTCAAGCTTAGCAGTTTTAAATCATTAAATTGGCTTCTTTGCGTTTTTTGTCCAATTTTGTATACTTCTCACGTTTAACTAGTAAAAATGGCTTGGAACTTGATGATTTCTTACCGTACCGGTACTTTCTTTTACGGATATTATACATCTACAGTACATGAGTATTGCCCTGCAGCCTAAATAAGCTACAACCAATCCAGAAGTTAGGTTAATTGAAGAGTTGCATCATGTAGGCCTATAATCATCTTTCACTCGGCTCTCTGAAGCTGCTGAAGATTTCATTGATTTAAAATGCTAAAGAAAGTTTCACACGAGTCCGAATTGTCATCCAAACTGTTGTTGATGGTCTAGTTCTATCAAAAATTTCTAATAAGTCCTCACTTGTTTCGCACCCTCGGACAAACTGTTACAAATATGGATTAACAGATGCTGATTAACAAAATCGATTAATATATACCTAATCATCAATAAAGAAAAATCCACTCCTATATGTGCACTTGTCCGCTGTATGCAAAATGTAATATTTTTTAGGCTTCACATTTTTCCGCTAGTTGCGCTGCTTCGCTCAGTGTTAAATAACGACCAAGTTTCCTTTTAATGGTGGCTGCTCTAGGTTGACTCAATGACACGGTTTACTTTAAATGGCGGCTAGCAGACGACGTTCATTTCCGGTTTACAAGGAGTAGGCCTATATGACTCAGCCTCGGTCCCAGCATTAAAATCTGGGCGGAATCCGTGTAAATATAAATAACATCTGTTTATCCAAAATCCTTCATGATGATTACGTATAATCACCATAAGACATTGGATCTTTTCATGACATTGATATGTGTGAATCATGGTACTAGTAGGCCTAGAAGTGTATTAATTCTATTATTGCCTTCTCATTTCTGGTTGCTATACACCCTGTAATATTTGCTAGGCTTCACATTTTCGCCACTAGGAGCGCTGTGGCGCTCAATGTTACATCGCTACCTTGTTTCCCTTTCATGGCGGCTGCACAATGTCGTTTCAATGGCAACGTTTAGGCCTACTTTTAATGGCGGATAGCTGACGACGCTCATTTCCGGTTTAGATGTTGTATACCAAGATTGTATGAGACGATTTCATTCCAAAATTTTAACTTTCATTCCATAATTCCAACGATTTGGTGTAATCAAACATTGTCGGATTTTGAATGCATGGATTGGGCGCCAACAATCTTATGAGAAACTAGAAATACCGGTAAAAATACTGCTCTGGAAATCGGAATTGTCACTGCGCGCGTAATTAAGTCCAAGCCAGAAAACCATACTTGTTTCACGTTTGTTCCTTTACACTTGCAGCCTATGATGTTTACACATCCAAAACCACCTTCTCATCATCTGACATCAGTTTCAATGGTTGGTCGCCGACTGCTCACTCGTGATGGTCCTTTGAATCTCATCACCGTCTCATCTATGCTGTGTCATTATCTGTGACCCTATTGTCTTGTCAGTTTTTTGCTCCATGCTCATTTTGCCTGAAGGAATTCGAGGCATCAGGTATTGTGTGATACTCTTGCGTCAAAAGTGCTCAACTATCCTTTGTTCTATCATGCTATCACGTTACATGAATTTCAGTAAGAAAATAACATAGGCAACGCCTCGAATATGGCTCTCCTGGCTGCGAAGTGGCCGGGTGGCTGTTGGTCGTGATTGGCTGATTGCAAATATCCAAATTCCCCTCTAGCTGCCTGTTGAACGTTGTTTCCAATAATTTTAATTGAAACTTGGTTAACGGCATTGATTTTCAGTCGTTATTGTCATCACTTTCCTTTACCATGTTCACTTGCTATCCGTTTCCTTTTTTTACTTCTAGTTTTCGTCGTTTTTATGTTGGCGGAAAATTGACCATCTTGAATCTGCTGGCCAGCCTTGTCTCGAAACTGAAAACTACTTTCACATGTTTGACAACCAAACATTTTAATGCTAAGAGATATGATCTAATAGTTGACGAAGTTGTCAGTGGAAGGATCGTTCAATTGCCATATTCTAGAATGTGTGTTGTGGATGGTAATTGGCATCCATTCATATTTTACTCATTAGCCAAGTTGTGGGGCCACTGTGGTTCAGGGGGTAGGGTGACGAGGTCTGCTGTGGGTTCTAATCCTGCGTATAGCCTACCACATGTACAATTGTACATTTTTGTATGTTTGTATTGTATCCCTACGCACAACATTGGCAAAACCGTTCAAATAATGCTCAAAGAATGTACTTCTATAGCACTTTTTTTAAAAGAAAATTACTCAAAAATGGGCAAAATTCAAATTAAAATTGCCAGTATCATTTTTTTGTTGATGCTAGTCAAGGTCAGTTAATTCATCGTCAACCCCACTTACACTCGCGTCTATTTTCATGATACAAATGGCAAACATAATCAATCAGCCATTTTATGACTAGTCATTTTTATTAGTTTTTGTTTCTTTTTACATTGTCATATTGTCGTTTGTTTGTTACATTTTCTTTCTCTTTCCTAGTGTGAGCACACTGCAGCATCTAGTCTGCTAATTCAACCATCAATTGGTTTGTTACGTCACAATTGCTTATTTATACACCAATTTCCATTAAGGAAGGCCTAACAAAACTTATTTATTAGACTCATGGAGGATTAGGCTATTGAATCCTCTAGTCATGCAAGCATCTGACGCTTACAATGTATTTTGTTCATCATCACAACAAACAAGCATCCTGTTTCTCCGTAATTCTATCGTCGTATTGATTTTTCATTTTCCATTTGCATTTTTTCATGACATTTCTACATATACATGTATGTTTAATTGTTTATTGAATGCTCTAGGTAGTCACCAAAGAATGCCTGAAGGACTCCACTTGGGTCATCATTAACAAACTGTTAAGCTTCCACGCCAGCGTGAGGTTTCAAATTGGTTAGTTTAAACATATTTAAATTAAATATTTCTATCTTGATGAAAACAGAATTAAGACCGATTGGCCAATTTCTATCCGATAGCCTTAGATCCGCAGTGGATGCCTGCCTGGTTTTGATATTCAGAATTTGAACTTTTTGAAGCCCTTTATATGCTGTTATTTTTTTCTGCTCCCATTGTCATTCATAAATTTACCTCTTAATCCTTAACAATTTTTTTTAATAATAGTGCAATGGCCAAACAGCATCGTTTGACCCTAAGAACTTGTTCAATGGGAACGAAAGCTCAGCTTTGGTACAAAGCTGAACATGCCGAATGCAACATTTAACGTCAAAAGGTGAATGGTCGACTGCAAAATATCTGCCACAAGCTTGAGTAAATGACTGGATGTATGTATGTATGTTGTAACGGCAGGCGACTTATTAGTTTGTATTTAACTTTCAGATGCCATGAGATGTGAGATGACTAAGCCAATCAATCAAATCAACAAAGAAGACTTAACAAGATTTCAAATTTGCATGTGTGCATTTTCTGGCAACTTTACAATGCGTGTCACCTTTACATCAATAATGTGTAACCCCTTGCAATAAAAAAAACTTGTTTGCATTTATTAAATTTGACGTAAGTCTTTGAACATCTAAGTGTTCATAATTATGGCCTTGCAAGCCATACTGTAGGTGATTTAGGGATAAACAATAACATAACTGTCACTTCAGGGGTTAAAACCAATGAATGAAGCAAAGTCAATAAGATGCTGTACCATGATTGAACTAGGCAAGATGGTCCGATTTTCACTAACAGATAACCAATGAGACCTATTTGGTCAATTACTTTTGCGCATTCTTGTACGCTCGTATGTCTTGTGAATCATGTGGTTAGGACACACATGACCGCACATTATACATCAAATACATTAATAAAATATGAAAGAAAGGTTCTACAGATATACTATTGCCTAGTATTAATTCTGACATGTTTAACTATAGGACTTACAGAAGGTTCTAAACTTAAATTAATAACAAAAATGTTTTAGTAAATGTATTTATTTTGTATGATTTTCAATACAATAGTGATGCTATACTGGTAGCATTATGAATGTGCATCTTGTACGGCTCCGTACATGTATTAAAACTTAATAGGTCGAATCAATTAATCGTTTCTTTCCATCAACAGAACGACTTCACAGTGGTTAGTTTGTGGAAATAAATCCACAGCGATTGCTTTCATCATCTTAAAAGGTGAGCCATGGTAATTGTTAGATTCTGGTCTACAAAAACTGGAAAAACAAAGTGTGTTGTATCATATTTGTTTGTTTCAAATACACTACCAACATAGAGCAATTACAGCATGTTACGATATCTTACTCTGTAAGGTTAGTTGATGCAGCAGCCAGATCGCATGACATGTAAACTATCCTTTGTAATCGGGAGATTCCACGAAGGATCCGAACAACTTTGTTATCTGAATAAATGAAAAATTAATTAATATTTTATTGTGTATTATCAAGACGTTTAATGTTTTTGGACAGAAATGATATTATGGGTCGACTTTTAAATCAATAAATCTAGAATAATAATAATGTTCTACCAAATTTCATGACAAATGATTCAAGTTAAACCGAATTACAAATAATCATAGTGGATGTTTTTTTGTACTCAACACTGTTAACAGAGTACATAGATCTCGACATAAGACATTAGTCGACAATTGTATTGTATTGTATTGTGTAAATTGAAATGGAGCTTACGTAGTCCCGCACGTGGTGGGTCTACAATTGCAACAATAGGTTGCTCAGCTGGCAGATTTCTTAAAATTGGCGATAAGATGTCTTCCACTTTTCCACAGTGAAATTCGATGTTATTTAGCCCTTGAAATTGTTTGTGAATATATAAATTAATAATTGAATAAAACACCAATCGTAATTCACAAATCGTAGTTTATTATTACCATTCAGCTGGGCGTTATAAACTGCATCTTCAACACCACTTGCAATCATTTCGATCCCAATAACGTTTTTAGCTCTCTACAATACATAACGATAAACACAAGATTAGATACATGAAAATGCCAGTCAAATTTATTTGATATTTTCATTTTCGCAAGAATGAACAGAGGCATTTAATACCGGTAAACAAACGGCAGAATGGCTTATGTGAAAATTATATTTCAAAACCCTTATACATGTTTGACATCCCATGGACTGTTAAGTCCATACCTGTTAAGTTATACCTTAGCCAATGAGATTCCAATGGTTCCAGTTCCACAACAGATGTCCAACAGGATTGTGTTGTTGTCTATGAGAGCCATTTCACCAACAGTTTCATAGAGAATGGTGGCTGCGGCTGAATTCACCTGAAAGAACGCATTAGGCGAAATGCGAAACTTTAGACCCATCAATGATTCCAAAATATGCTTTTCTCCGCATAAATGCTCCAAAGCAGCTTCTTCTCTGAAATTCGTGTTGATAATACACAAATGTACAACAAACATTATAGGTCATACGTTCAATGGAAAGAGAATTATGCCTGTAGGCTTGTATATGTATGTATATATCAAATTACCTTTTTCCAAAAGGCTGATAATACAACGAAGTTATTCCACACGATTTTCCACCTTCTTTCGTAAAGAAATTACTCAAGTTGTCCTTCTCCTTTGTCAAAGTCTCCTAATAACAGGAGAGATGAACTTATAAAACAAATAGGCCCTACTAAGTCTACGGGTAGCAGATTTATACGAAAGGTAATTTGTTACCTTGTCTTTTAGCAGTAATAGGGTTTTATTTTTAATATAGGCCTACTGTAGTTTGTCATTTGCGGAAAATATTCGAAGCATAGGCTGGTATTCCTATCTTTGACTAGATTTGTGACTTGAGCTGAGCTTAGTTTAGCTCATCTCATGTCTAGACTAATTCAGGTCACGATATAGTTCACCATGCTGCATTATGAAGTAGGCTTGAACGTGACTTAACTGTTTAGACACCTTATAGGCCTTAGGGAACAAAATCCGTGACTTGGGAGTAGAATTTAGTTTATTTTGTTTCAAGTAGTGCTTGAGTGTATAGGGTTATAACCCTAAGGGATAGCCTACCAACCTTAGAATGCAATCGACATACTGATAATGAAATCACAGTTTTATTGATGTAGGGAAGTTCATCGATTTACATTCCATAATCGATCACCGTCTCAAGTTAAGTAGTTCCCCCCATTTGGAAGCAAAGGTTTTATAACAAATAAATTCAGTTTTCTTGTCGAAAAAAAAAGTTAATTACTCGTACTTGGATTGCGCTTATAAAATGGATTTAAATTATACCAGGAAAACGGATATTTGAATGTTCGAAACTAAGGGTGGTGGTGCAAACACAAATGATAAGAAACAAATTTCTGAACTTAATTACAAATTAGAAAAGCATAATTTAATAGCAAAGTGATAACTCACCTCATCGAGATCCTGAGGATGCATCACTACGATCACCATGCAATAGTTTTCGCAGGTTCTAACAGTCAACTGGTGCCAATAACCAGAATATTTCTCAGGGTTGTAAGGCTCTTTGTCAGACTGCCGGATAAACTCTTGGAAAGCCTAAAAAGATAAATATTTTGTGTCATGTGTCATAAGTCACATTATAATACAATTTTGGGATCACCCCAATTACAGACCCTCTCCGCTGGACTAAGGGAACTAGGAAACTATTTATTACAAAATTAAGGGCTGCGTACTCAGCAATCTGCGGGAAGCAGCAGATGCAATGTGCTAAAGAAAGGTGCAAAGCCATTAGTCCTTTAAAGGTGTACCACAGATACAAGAGTGTGTCTCCTGAGCAATAGGTGGTGAAGCATATTCAGTCAGTTAAGGATATTAAAGTAAAACGACTTACTTTACTGACATCCAATGACTTTTGTGGAACAATGCTGCACTCCGATGGGTCAGCAACGCTCATGGAACCGGCTGAATACTTCGCCAACCTGAAACCAACAGTTCTACTTCCATCCGTGGGGTCAATTCCCACGGTGAACTCGCACTTGTTCCGATAGTGTTCAATAACCGGAGATCTCTTCACATCTTCCAGGAGGCAACACATTGAACCATGAGCTTGTTGATTCAATTTGAGCCACTTGGGCGATGCTACCCAAGACTTGTCAATCTGCTTTGCTAACTTCATCAACAAGGCCTCAACTTCAGATTTCTTCTTCTAAAAAAATCAGTTGAGAAAAAAAACATTTCTATAATGGCTGCATACACATGCGCGTGCGACCGTGCGTGCACACACAGACCGCACCCACTCGCTTCGCGCGCGGTATCGCATTGTGGTGGGAATATGTGCCTCACTAAACAATTATTATTTTAATAAAACTATGAATGCAACGCGCGGAGAATCACTTAACACGTCAAGAAGCTGTATAGACCCTAAGAAAATTCCAAGACAGACTGGAGAGCGCTATTATTATCGACAAAATGCAAAGACAACTCGGAAGGTGTCTAGAGTCGAGACTCTTTTAGCTATGAGCGTAAGGCATGTCTTGAGACTTGCATTAATGATTTCAACAATTATGTTTCTGGTGCCGGCATTAGACATTAGACAGTGATTACCTTGATTTGTTCGTGATATGGTGTTTCACACAAAGGCATGACAATTTTCTTTAAACTGAGGATCAAAGAAAAAATGAGCCAATCACAGTTTCTCCAGCTCTTATCGTACTCACAATATAGGAAACCAAAGAAGGTGAAATTATGCTTAGCCCTTTTGTAGCTTGATTTAACAAAAACTATTAAATACCGTGTGCACAATGGCAAATCATCTTCAATTTTAGGCTTTTTTTGCGCGCACTCATGTTCTTTGAGGTTTTGACGTTTCCTCACCAAAGGATCTGCAGCTGGGGAAGCCTTCTGAAACACAAAATAAACGTATATATATAAGAAAATGTAGTTGTACAATGTACATTTATGTTTATGATCAACAATCACAAAAAATGTACAAATATCTAAATACCTTTGCCGAAAGCACTTTGTTTTTCCATGTGTAGCCATTTAAGACTTGCAGTGCTGTTTCTCTGTCTTCCTCACATCTGTATAATAATCAAAGGATGGATAAAGTTACTTCTAAATAAATTAAAGAAGGCTAATGGAATACTTTAGCGTTAAAAACTAATGTGAAGTACCGTAGCCTATACAATGTTGTAGTCCTTGCTAATAAAGGAAATCAATAAGCAGGCCTACCGTATATAAATAAGGCCTACCTGAAAGTTATGAAAGCCATCTTAGAATTATTCTTGGGAGTCTTCAACTTGTGTGACTTCAAGTTTAGTTTTTGGTTGAGAAATTTCTTCAATTCCTGAAAGCAAAATGAAAATTAACTGACTAATACGCTCATAGGGCAATATTATCACGCACTCACACTGCATCCAAAGGTAGGCATATACCGAGTGGGCCAAAAAAAACCGTACCTACTTTCGGTGCTTATATCTTTGGTTTTATAAGAGCTAGAAAAGAAGTTTTTAGTTTATTGGATAGGTCCATCTATTACCTTTAAAACGGTGTATCGGTATTTTAATTTGGATGGTTGTTCGATTTTTAAAAGCGTTTTTACGAAAGGTCTGCAAAAAAAGCCACTCCCAGACATTGTAAGTTTGAAGTAGTGTA
>JAQIYI010000867.1:0-14880 GCA_034700265.1 Polyzonium germanicum | reverse complement strand
GCATGATGGTCGACCAAGCAATCCGCGTAAACGAGAATTAGGCCTATTTACCAAAAAACACTCATTGCCTAACAAGGAGAAACTTTAAGCTCATTGGGGGACGCAAAATCGGCCAGTGCGAATGGGCTTTTACTTGTAAGGAGCGGATTCGCAATTAGGCAACGCAGGCCGATTTTTCGTGCGATTTGGTTGTATCGCTAAAATTCGCAAAATGGTAATAGCAACCACAATAACAGAAGTAAGCCTAGGCCATCATTACATACGAGTATGTAGGCCTACTTAAAACATTGACCTCTTTTAAACTAGCTGGCTGCGTGCACGAATGCAAGGTTTTGATGGTCGCGACTCAATGGTCTCAATCCACCCAAAAAGAAAATGAAAACATATTCAAAAATAAGGTCAAACTTTCAGTATTTTTCTTCTAGAAAAGCTGAAATCTATTTCGAACTTAGTGCTCGGACTAAAGTCGGTGGTCGATCGAAAACGCCGCTTCAAAAGCATCGAAAATAAAACTTCGCTCGTACTTTATAGATTTTTAAAGTCTAAATTGAAAATGTGTCTAGACCCACATCAACAGTTTGGAACTAAAAAAGAAAACGCGCATAAACACGGTGAATGACATCAAACCACCAAACCATTGCTGCCGAGCTAGTTAGTTAATTATCAGTTAATTGGTAAATCAGTAAGGTGATTAGTAATCTGATGACTAAAACGATAGGCCTACCGATTTAATAATTAACATTTTTGGCCTACTATTAGTTTATTGAGTAGGCTGTCTCACCCTGTCTTGTGTTTTTGCAAATAAGTGCAATTTATTTAAAGACTTTTAGACATTTTTAACACAATTTCTTCAGCGATAATAACTATGCCTAAAAGAGTGGATGCTTTTTAATGTGGGGCACATGACGTCATTTGCACGGTAGATTACAAGTACATGTAGCCAGAGTCAACAAAAACCGAGCGCGTCGATGGTGTTGAAGAATAAAAAAAATCCAAAAATTTCTACTTGTCGTGCAGCAAAACAAAAATTGATTAGGTTAAAAAACCTCCAAAAAAAAAATGTGCGCACATCAGTCGAACTGTGAACTTTGACCAGAAATGAAGCCACATCGAATATTCGAGTATGATAGAAAGTATCTCAATCGAACCAATAATCAGCAATACCGTTCAAGTGGACGATTGCTTGTAGTTTTTTGTGTCCAACATTTTTTTGCCACACATGGCGCAAATGCCTAAAGCGTCATTTCAAAGATAAAAGAAATACAAAATTGGAAGAAGAACAAATCACCTTTTTCGAAAAAAAAAATGACCCAATACGTAAAGCTTCAACACTTCAATACAGCCAATACTTGAAGGCTGGCCGCGGCCCTATAACTATAGATAAGCTAAGATCTAATATGTGGTTTTGAAATGTAGAATTGTAGACTTACCCTTCTTGTAGGCGCAAGCTAAAAAAAGAAAGAAAAAATACCAAAATTAAATGAATGCATAAATACATAATACATATACATTATACAATTATACATGTACAATTGTACATCATAGTACATGTACAATACCGGTACAATTGTACAGTTGTGCATTTGTACACATGTATGTGAGTTAGATTTTAATCGGAAAAGATAAGAATTAAAAATCATAAATGGTTCAAAATTGGTCAGGCGCGTGATGTACACATAGATGATGAATATAGATTACCTTGACAGTAGTGAGAACCAACTTGGTGAACCTTTTGTCTGCAGATGCGACAGATGTCGAATGTGGAGGAATATGGCGAAAATCGCGCCTTTTTTGAAGTCAATGCCTTGTTCTCGCCAACCTTACGGCCGCCTCCCTCTAAAACAAAGAATAAAAACAAATAAGATTACAACGTCGTTGTCAGCGACGTAACGAAGGTCTGCACAGTTCGCCATACTCATAAAACTTAGGTTGGTATCCCTACGAGCTATGACGTCCAGTTGAGGAGGACTTGAAACAAACTAAACTAAATTCTAGTTCCGAGTCACAGATTTTGTTCCCTAAGGGCTAAGGCCTATAGGTGAGTAAAAAGTTAGCCACGTTCAAGTCTACTTTAGAATAGACTTGTGAACGACTAAATTTGAAAAAAAAAATGTCGGAGATCGCAGATTTTGGACAATTTCATTGAAGTAGAAGTTAAAAATTACTCATTCTGCTAGATTATCAGGACAAAAAGATTTCTGATGCAGGTAAGCAACTAAGCATATAGGCAGTGTAGCCTAGTGTATGGATAGTGACCGCAGAGTAGGCAATGTAGGCCGTGTAGGCTGAACTTGACAGCACAAACGTTAGCCTAGTTTTGACAAAATAGTGACTTGAATTATACGAGACTTGTGATTAGCTAAACTTTGCTTTCTCTCTCTCCAAGTCTCACTAAGTGAGGATTATTCTTATCTGTACCGAATCCATTATCTGATATCCATCGATCTGATGACAGACAGACAGGCTAAAAGAATTTAATTCTCAAACACCGGCTGAAGTCGTATATAAATGATTGTCGAAGAGAGCGAACGACCATGGCATTGACCATGCATTTTATCGGGGGAGTGGCCATCTACGTCTTTGGCATTGCGAATGCTTAAGAATTAATGAGTATGCACATGAGTTCATTCTTAAGTTCTCCACTTGTCTTACATCATACATGTAATTGATGTGCGCACTTAAAGATTCGTAATGTACTTTTGGACTCAAAATGAACCCCTGATGCACCACAAATTTCAATTGTTGCACGTACGTAGGCCTAAATGTAGCAGGTACTTCACGTGTTTCAGCGTGCTTTTTGCGATGTCACAGGCTGTATACACTCGCAAGATATAAGCCCAAAACCGCGGACCAGAGCCGGACAACTTGCCTGTTGTGTTGCGGGCTCCTGATTTCCATGGGTCCGGCGTGATCACTTTTCCCAGTTTCTTTTCACCTGAAATAAACGAATATAACGAGCTTAGTAACGTCTCTCCACTGGTCTAGAATAGCCATGACAAGCGAGTAGGCCTGCGGTCGATGAGAACGTCGCAATGGCGTATTTAGGCCTAAGTTAGGCCCGCCTAATCACACTACGTTTCCTCATTAACCGCAGACCTATTTAAATTACATGACAAAGATTCAAAATACTTTGAACTTACATTTCTCGCAAACCATCTTGTATGATAGAAAATTGCTGAAAAACAAGCAAATAAACAAAAAAGAAAACCAAAAGACGGAGAACGCGATTTCTACACTCGTGAAGGACATCGATAATCATCGATGAAGAAAATCGAAATTCATCGATGACATCTTGCCTTCCTAATTTGGCGGCAAAATTGTAAAAATATGCAAATGTGAAAGATTTGCATTTTATAATCCATTAAAATTAAAGTTAATTGTAATTCGGCTAAAATTAAAAGTTTGAGAAGTTTGTAAATAAGAAAAATAAAAAAGCTTATTAAAAGTAAAATTTAAAATGAGTAGGCCTAAAATTAAAAATGTAAAATTTAAAGGCATGTATGAAGAATGTAAAATTAAAATGCATGCATGTATGAAGAATGTAAAATATTAAGTTTGAAAATATCCATGGATTTCCTTATTCTCAATAAAAAATATCATAAATAATTCAAAAAACTAATATTCATATTTAGAGTTAAAAATATGAGTAGGCCTACCGGTATTTAATTCTAAGTTTATAAATGTTTCAAAATATAAAGACGAAAAGAAAACGGCAAAATTTAAATACCGGTATTAAAAAATAGTCAAAATCAAAATTTTTTGAAGGATTAAAAAGCAAAATTTAAAATTATCAAAGATTATACGAGCGTAATTAAGTCACTTTGCATGAATAAAAATCAAGTTTTGACTAGACGATAGTTGACGAAAAAATGCAGAAAAAAAAAGAAATAATTTTCTTTGAAACGGTACTGTATTAAGGCGTAACGCACGCAAATGAAATCATCCAAAGATATATTTCAGAAATTGATTGATTCTGCGTAAGCCTGTCGGTACCCAACTTCAAAAATAAAATTTCTAAAAATATAGAAAAATGAGTTGTATTTATTCATATTTCTCAACTTACTAAGCTGGATTCCCACTGCAACTCTTGAGAATTATGTAGTTTTTATATAAAAAAATCCAAAAAATCAAAGTGCGCTTTTAGATTTTTATTATTAAAGTAGGTTTTTGTCAACTATTAATTTAAGGGCATGAATAAATAAATAAGTCTGTGTAAATTTCAGAGAAAATGTTAAACGTTTAATACTATAATAACTGCGTGCAAATCGTTGGTGAAGAGAATGGGGGGATGATCAACAAATGGCAATTGATTAACGAAGAACGAAGAACATGAAAGAACACAACTTTGGTGAAAATAGTAAAAAAAAGTACTTAAGTGAAAATTAGATGAAAAATTAACACTTTCTGCAGTTGCGGTTGCAGCCGTTGTTGCAGCAGGAACACCGGGCATAGGAATGGCCTTTCTCGTTGCTCTCATTCCATCGATAAAAGCATAAGCGAATCAACCAGTTGCCTTGTAGTAGTCGCTGGTGGCCATTGAATTTGACGAGGAGCACCTGTCGCAGCAGGTGCCGCTGGCCGGAAGATCCCTGCAGAAGTCGCTGGTGGCAATTGAATTTGACGAGGAGATCCTCATCAAATTAAATGGCCACCAGCGACTTCTGCAGCATTCCTATGCCCGGTGTTCCTGCTGCAACAACGGCTGCAACCGCAACTGCTTTTTCCCAACGTAACAACGTCCGTGACGGTCGAAAAGTTGTAATGTGCATCCAGCTTTACTCATGTTTTGTCTTGTATTTTTTTCTGTTCACTAACCTTCCTTTACTTAAGACCTGCTCCATTCGTTGCATCAAGATTTCAAAGACCAAAACTAGGGGATTTCAAGTGAAAGATGGGACGACAAGATATCGGTACATGTAGGCCTAGAGGGTTTTCCGTCCAATTTTTGTTCCCAAGACAGTTTTGGAATGTAAATGACATGTACACCACAGCGAATTTTGCTCAGGCACACGAATTTCATGAAAGGCAAGCCGATAGGCAAAAAGAACAAGAACTCAAGAATACGATTAGTGAACAGAAGAAAAAAAAAATTAACATTGAATTCTCAAGCACAACTTGGCCAAGAAAGCTCTTAAACCGCTTAGTGATACGGCGCTTCGACCGGTATCACTAATGCAAATCTCAGACCCGGCGTCTTGAGTCAAGGCAGCTTTAGCAACGTCCGGTTATGAAGGGAGATTACAGCTACAATTCGTGAGTGCGTAATACGATCGAGAGGTGCGCGTGCAG
The DNA here is from genome assembly GCA_034700265.1 of Polyzonium germanicum. NCBI lineage: Eukaryota > Metazoa > Arthropoda > Diplopoda > Polyzoniida > Polyzoniidae > Polyzonium > Polyzonium germanicum. The sequence goes on along the minus strand of JAQIYI010000867.1, from coordinate 9,591 downwards.
AACTACTGCAGATGATAACTAATTTTGAAGTAGGCTTAGTTGACTAAATTTGGAAGTTGCTTAAGCTGTCTTGACTCGAAACATGTCTCCGGAGATTTGCTCTGAAGATTGCATTAATTTTTTTACATAATTTAGGGTAATTAACCCTGGTTAGTCTTTTTACAGTGACTTTATAGACTTCTATTTGCTTTTCATTTTACTCATCTTAGTCTGGATAGCCAACTCACGCTTTTTGTCTGCCTCGACCTTCGCTTTCTTGCCTCGCCTTCGTGACACTTCATCCCCAGCCATCTGAGTTCTAGAAGTAGTTGTGTAATGTGAAGGGCCACCTGCTTCCGCATTCGGCGGCGGATTTCCAGCTGCTCCCGCCAGCTGGTGACCGTCGACAACATCGTCCTCATCCATTGGCGACGTAGCAGCGGATGCAGGTGCAGCTGCAGCGGCTTCCGCAACAGCGGCAGTCGCCTTCTTGCCCAGAACGCGACCTCCCCGACGACGTTGCGGCTCGACTGCTGGTTCTTCGATGGTCGCATTACGGTTCTTTCCGGCATTTATCTTGGCCTGAGGTTCTTGCCCGTCTTCCTCATCGTCATCGTCCATGGGTGCTGCTCGCGCAGTCGCCTCCACTTCCTGCAGTGCAAAAGAAATGCATTCATTTGTATTAAATGTTCGCCAATAATTTACTTGCTCAATTAAGCCACTCTAGGGTCCTGAATCTAATGGATAGGCCTAAAATGATTCAACATATTTGAGCATGTTCCAAAAATTATCTGGGTGTTTTAAAATGACAGGCCGAATTTTGAAAGCAGATAGCAGTACGGCGGGCGAGAAGGATATTTGAAGAAACTATATTTTCACTGAAAATATTTTGACTGAGAGATAATATTTTCACTGAGAGAAAATACGAGCGCACGTATTTTCTCTGTGAAAATATTTGTTAAAATATCCTTCGCAGCAGCCATATAGCTGCTATATGGATCGGGTGTCAAATAAGTACTTGTGGCTGGTGCTAAAGCAATATTTTCATTTAAAATGAAATAAGAGAATTTAATTTCATTACGAGTAGGCTTATACTGCGCGTGTAGGCCTAAGATGCAATTTGGGCGTTAGGCCTGGACGCCATCTCGATTATAACGGTATTTTATGAGAAAATACGTAGCCGCTTCGGTGGGACCATCTTGGTGACTATTCCTCGACGTCGTCTAGATTCGCTGCGTTGAACAAAGGCAAATCCGTTGCTAAGGTTGCTGCACAAATAAATAAAGGTAAACTGAATTTAATTAGACCAGCCTTCGAGAGAACATTAACCGTTAAATTGTTGTACAAATCGCGAATGAAAGAATAAAAAAATCAATTTAAACGAACCCTTGGCGTCTTGCAGGTGTTGGAAAATTGAATTTTCTTTGCGAAACAATTAAGGGTTAGACCATGGAGGAAGGAGAAATTCTTTCTCCTTCCTCCATGGGTTACAGCTTACAGAAGAAAGGGCGCGAATATGCCAAGTGGGCAAGTGTGTCCTATGCGTGTAGAGAACGTTTCACGTGATCACTTCGTGAACGGCGCAGAAGAACGAAAAGCGAGCGAAAAGGCGTGGACCAATAGGAAGCGAGCATTTACGATTAGACGCAATGCGGACCAATCAGCGTGCGAATTATTATTATTTTAAACCATACGGCGCTTGCCCGCGGCATATACGCCGTGCAAATAAAGGGCCAAAGTGGGCCCCAGAAGAGACGGCCATCCAGCGCCCACCAAAACCCCCCAGAACGCTTCCCTGCCCCACCCCCAACGGAACCATCAACGCCTCAGTTAGCCAGCCCGAGGCCTTTTAGTACATGTGATGAGTCAACAACAACCGAGCATGTCGATGGTGTTGAAGAATAAAAAAAAATTCAAAATTTTCTACTTGTCGTGTACGAAAACAAAAATTGATTAGTTGATTCTAAGTTTAAAAATATTTCAAAATCTAAAGACTTAAAGAAAACGGCAAAATTTAAATACCGGTATTAAAAAAATAATCAAAATCAAAATTTTTTAAGGTTAAAAAAGCAAAATTTTAAATTATCAAAGATTTTAATTAAAGTTATCAGACAAGTACGTGAACATTTTATTTTTATTTGTTTCTCGCAATAGAGAGGAACTGCGATTGACACATATAAAGGAGAAAAATAACACGAAGCAAATTAAAATGAGGAAAATTTCCCATCTAAAATGCAGATTGACCGAAGAGAGAAAAAGAGAAAAGAAAACCAAAAATGGAAAAAGAAAAAAATGGCGGCCAGTTTGCATGAAGAAAAATCAAGTTTTGACTTGAAGACAGTTGACGAAAAAATGCTGAAAAAAAAAATAATTTTTCTTTTTTTAACTTCAAAAAATGTACAACTGAAGGAACGAACTTGATTCATCGCCTTGGTGTTTTGTTATGATTGTTGTTGTTGTTTTTTCGTTAACAAATTTGGTTAGACCAAAAAAAAAATGTATGCGCGCCCATGTTTGCCCCAAAAATGTCCGAAAATTGTCGACGGACGGATGGCATGCAGATGCGCAAGACGCAAGCACAAAAATGAAAACGAAAAACAGGTCCCTTTTGCACATGAATTTCTAGATGATGACAAAAATCGTGGAGACGTTTACACCCTGCACGGGGTTACTTGACCAGTCCTAACTTCTTGGCTTCTATCTCGTAGATGAGTAGTCGCCACATTTTAACGACAAACACTTCAGCTTCATCGTCGAGCACCTATTAGACAAAAATAAATGTTTTTTGTTTGTCTATTTAGAGCTAACGTAAAGATATTTAAGAAAATAAAAGTCAAGAGGGAGTAGCTGCATACCATCTGGACATCGTCCAGTATGCTCTGAGGTGTGCTTCCGGCCATCAGTTTGGAGCAGATGAAGTCGACGAGCGTAGGCTCTTCCTCGCCGATGTATTCGACGATTTTCTTGTTAATCCACGGTCGGATTCGACGTTCCATCAAAATCTTAATTATAAAAATGCAACTTTTTTTTTAATACAAATGATAAACATGATCAAGCCAACAAAAAGAAATGCGTTTTAAAAGAGGAAATTTTTCATACGTTTGAAAAATTTTAAATTAATTTTCTTTAAATATTTAAATTAATTTTCCTTCAATATTTAAAATACTTTTTTTATTTAGAAATCATTTTAATACGAGGATCGTAAAATTTCAAAAATGAATTAAGTCAATTCGATTTTGGAAAAATCAAAGGACCGGTTCCCATTGTGCAATTTGTATCCCGCAATTCGACGCAACTTTTGGCTTAAGGGCTGGTCAAACCAGATACTTGCATAAAAAAGGCCTACATACACAAGTGGCTAGGTCCATGTATCGGCATGTATTAGTAAAAAATTATAAAACTTACGCCGTCCACTATCGTCCAGTCGACAACATATTCAAACAGCTTCTCCTTTTCCGTCGGAATCTTGTCGATCAGATTTTTTATGTGTTTACGTTTCTCCTCCTGATTCGAGTTGGCGCTCGCTGCGGCCTGAGCATCGCTGCCACCCTGCTGATCATCGACTGCCTTTTTCTCGTCTTCCGAATAATCTTTCCGACGAATCGAAATCAAAGATATTTCATTTCAATAAAAATAGTGCAAGAACAAATTATGAGATTTTCAAGCAACTCTCACCGAGAGGAACTAATTTCCTCTTTCGGATGTGTCCATCGGCTGCCTCATCCTCGTCCATGTTGAAGACCTCGCCGACCGTCAATCTTTTCTTCTTGCCACTTCCTCCGCTAGTCGGTTGCTGCTGCGTAGGAGAATTAGCTTGGATAGAAAAAAAAATTGTTGACGACTTGTATTGAGAAAATGAAATCAATGACAAGGATTACATTTTTTTTTCCGCTCCTCACCCAGTTTGATTGTTGAGAAGCCCAACAGCTTGGGCTTACTGTCGTCCTTTTGGGAATTGTGAGTGGCGACCGCAATTGAGTTGTCGTGCGATACATCGATGTCACCCTCAGGCGAATGTGCCGTGTAGTATCCGTGCTGGGGTTTGTGCTTGGAATCATCTCTGGATGTGGTGGTCGTCGTAGTGGTCGTTGTTCCTCCGTCAGAAGAACGTCCGGACGAATTGTTTTTGGCCATCGGCGAGTCATAGCTCTTGCTCGACGACTTTCTCGGAATATCGGCGACTTTTGGCGGCGTCGTCGTCGTCGTTTTAGCCGAGTCAGACTTCTCCGCTGCCACGTTTATCAGCGGCTTAAACTTTTCCTCGGTTTCTCTTTTGATCTAACACACAGGAGGTCTTTATGAGCCATTCTCGACACTCGATTAGTTCTTTAGGCGCGGCAATAGCTTAAACAAGTAACCGAACGCACCCTCTCCAATTCGGCGTTTGGATCTGGATGGCCTTCTTCCAACAGCTTTCTCCTCAACTCCTCGAGTTCCTCCTTCTCGCGTTGTCGATCGCGATTGTCGGACTCCACCTCCTTTTCGCGCTCCTTCAGTCTTCGATTCAACATGCTGCCTCTGTATGAACAAAACCACCAAAGTCGATAAATAAACAGCGCTAGATCAAAATCCACTTCCTAATCCACTCACTTGTAAAACTTGAGATCGTCGCGCTCGTCATCATAGTCCTCGAGGAATTCTTTGAGGCGTTTCGCCTCTTTAGACTCATCCATGTGACGCTCTTCATCTTTCTCCTTGTACTTGTCGTAATCGCGAAATTTCTTTCGCTCTCGCGTCTCCCAGCTCTTCAGGCGCTGCAAAAGTGTATACAAAATAAATAAATATAAATATAAACTAAATATTTATGTAAATATAAAAATATATAAATAATTTAATCGAGCGAGCGAAGTAAACACTGACTACTAGCCACTTGTTGAACTTACTTCCTGATACGCCGCCTCCTTTTCACGAAGCTTGCGTTCCAATTTCCTCCGTTCATAAGCTTCCTCTTCCTCCTCTCGTTCACGTTCCTTCTCCTTTTCACGCTTGTCACGATCGTACTCTTTCTCACGAGCACGCTCCATATTGAATCTGAAAAAATAATACTTAGTTTGAATGCTGCACAGGTCATACAGGAAACGTTTTACTTTCATATCCCTTATGAGCTGATAATCATTTATTTCTATTTACTTTAAACGATATTGATTGTCCAAGCGAGTGAGGACTTTTTATAGTACCGGTAGTTTTGAAGTCATTTTTGGATGACTTATTAATTACTATTGTGCCTTTAAGTCTTTAACGATATTACCTGATTGACCGAGATTCTAATCTTTTACTGACACTTAATTCGGTTCAATCATTTGCAACCACCCTGTGCTGTTAAACGTAACGCTTTTACGTGAGTGTTCCGTTTTGCCCGGGAAAAATAGTGGGCAAAAGCAGACGACGAACTATTTTCCATACTTAAAGTAGCCTGATTTTAAAAAATAAAACATAAAAATACAGGTACTACAATGAAAATGATGCTGGTACTGAATAAATCATGATTTATACATTGTACTTCGTAAATGGTGCAAATTTGAAACAAAATCAATGGCATCATTTTCATTGGACCACACATGCATTACGTTATTTCTAATGTTTCAACTTTAAAGTTCAGGATACTTTAAGCATGCAAAATAATTCATCGCATGAGTTGGCGTACTTTTGGACGGGCAAAACGGAAAACTGCCTTCGTCGTATACTCACGCGTCTCGATCGCGAGATCTTTCCTCCCGATCGCGGTCCCGGTCTCGTTCCCTTTCTCGTTCTCGCTCGCGTTCTCTTTCGCGCTCCTCTCGAGCCCGTTCTCTTTCTCTCGATCTGGAGCGTGATCGGTCGTGCGAACGTTCCGGCGGCGAAGGCCGGGCATGGAGACGGTTTGACGAGTTGGTCGTCGCCAGCTGAGCTGCGGACGACGACGACGATGAATGATGGCTGCTCGGTCGGTTCTTGTCTCTCCGTTCTTTGTCGCGCTCTCGCCGTTCACGTTCTTTCTCTTTGAGCTCCTCTTGCTTCTGCACAAAACGAAAACAAACAAAATGAATGATTCCATGACAAACGATATATTTTTTTTAAGACTTAAAAGTTAATTCGAAAAATGGAAATATTATGATCATGATTAAAACCAATTGGAAAAGGTTTGAGGCTAGAACAAAGAAAAAAACAAGTGTTATACGTTCCCGGCGATCTATAACAACAAAATAAATACTGAATTTCTCATTCAAAAATTGGTTGTTTTGGTCATTACCTCCGTAGTCAAAGGCTTTGGCGGGTCCATGGTCTCTGAGCCTGTACAGTGTACTGTACACACTGAGGCTATCACTTCACCGGGAGGAAAAAAACGACAAATTGGATATGTGACACAAGAGGAAAATCCGATGAAACAAAACCAACAATGCGTTCCCCGTTAACGATTCCAAAAATAGTGATCATTTTGTATAATGGTAGAACTAAATTAATTATTCGATATTTATGTAATTAAAAATTTAGGTGATTCAATAATTAATACCATTACAAACTAAGAAATTCCAAATTTAAATAAATGCTTGATTAAAAAAATATATTGCGCAATTTACAAAGAAAATGTAAAAAAAGAAAAATGAATATTTGGGAAATTTTGAAAAATATAAACTTTGGAGGGTGAAAAGGAAAAAAATTAAGATGCGAATTATAAAAAAATAAGAAACTAATAAAAACAATTAAGATGCTGAATTCTAGTGATTAGCAACTCGATATAATAAAAAAGGATTTAAAATATTTTCGTTAAAGAAACTATGAATTTGTAACAACTGCAAATGGATTGCCCTAAAAATGTGATCAATAATAGCTTTGAGGACGAATTACTCACCGATCGCTGTCGAGCCACGTTAACCCCCACATAACTACGAATAAAGCGTGACGCTAGTTAAAACATTGTGCATATCCGAGAATGCAAAAAAAAAAAAAACTGAAAAAAACAATAAGGAGAACAACAAAATGTCGCATTGAACACGGAGTCAAGGCTACTCACCCCTCCTATTCCTCAGTCCTATCCTCCTGAATCCTCATCAGAATCCTCAATCGGAAGGAATTAAAACAATGCTCTTTCTCTCGCTCTCTCAGCTTATTTTGTGTGGAATTGTCAACCGACCTGTTTGTCTGTCAATCAATCAACGAATCAAACCCAAAGCAAGTCCCTTCAGAGTCGCGAGGAACTAAAACAACTACAACAACAGCGAGGCACACTTTAAAGGTCTCTAGCAACCGATTATGATTTGTTCGTAGATACAAAAACAAAACTATGGACCAGAGGTGACGTTGCATCAACGGGAAAAGGCAAGCTGCCACACGATTTCAACTAAAAATATATTCTTTTTAAATTTCAATTAATTACCTTCATGTTATCGCGGAATTTGCCGATCTCACGATGTATGAGCGATTTCTTATCCTCTTCCAAGTCCATCTCGTCCAAATTCTGAATAATAAAAAATGCAATTAGTACGTCATGCCAGTTGATGACTAAAGTAGATGTTGAAGAACGAACATTTGCATCGTTTGATTCACGGTATTCCTGGTCGTCGGTGTTTCTTGACGAGTTTCGAACACCGCGCTTGCGTTGCTCTGAAAATACAAAACAATTAATTAATTATTTATACAAAAAACAAATCTCAAAAATTGAAATATGCTCTACAAATATTAAAACGTACTCTACAATTGTAAATAACTCGAACATTCACCACAATGGTCTATTAATCAAAATCTAAATCAAATAAGCCTTAAATATTAAATATACAAAATAAAAAGATACGTTAATTCAGAATGTATTAAAAATAATTAATGAAATTATGCTTACTTTGAAAAACATGCATAAAAGAAAACAAACCAGCAAAATATGCTATGCGCAAAATATTGAAATAAACAGTAGGTCTACCTCTTGATCTGTTGCAATTTAGAGTCTCGCTTTAAACGTTAAGTGAAAGTAAAGATTTGCACAGATACACACAAACCTGGCAAGAAAGACAGCTGCCTATGTAAGACCTAATAATAAGTTGACTGTGTGATAAAACAGCATATCTAAATCAACAAAGCTCACCGGGTGGAGTGACGGGTCTGGACAGATCGTACTCGTAGTCTCGAAGCAATACTTGAATTCCCGTCTTCACGATCGAGTCGAATTTTTTGGTATCGTCGTCAAGCTCGTCTTCATCGTCGCGTTCAGACTCGGTCGGCGTCTTTGCACCCGCGTCGCCCAACATTTCTTGGCGTGCCTTTCGCTTGTTCGCCTTGTATTCGTCCAACTGCGCCTTGGTCTTGGCATCGACTTTGACCTTTTGAAAAGAAATTCATCAACAAATAAGATAGAAAAAAATAACAACTAATTCGAAAATTGGAGATGAAATCGATAATTAAAAACTTGCAACTAGTTTCTTTTCGCCGATTTCCCAGTCGTGCAGAAGACGGATGGCACGCAGAGCCGATTCGGGATCACCATACTCGCAGAAACCGAACGCTACATTTGGTGTTTTGCATTTTTCATCCAGCGAGAAGGAAACAAATGAGAATTACGATTAAATCTAAAGGGACAAAGCCTAGGGCTGGAATCGCTAATGACTTTTAAAGCTGTCTTGACTTGTAAAACTCCCCCAAGACAGGCTCTGATTCTTGGGATTTTTTTACAGTTGACAACTCAAAATGTTATTAATGACTCTAGCCTAAGTCATCCGACAAAAAACCTTGTAGTTTTCCTGCAGCACCTTGAACTCGTTTCCAGCTGACCACTGCTCCGCACTTCTGCACTCGGAAATAATACAAATAAAATCAAGACAAATCGTTGTTAAACGATTTAGGTTTAAAGATTAAAAAGATTCAACAGATTCAACCAAAAACTTTCTGATTATAATTAAAAATAAAATAATTTTTCAGCAATCCAAGCGCCCTGGAAATGTTGAATCTCGGAGTCATACCTGTAGAACTTGCTTGATCAAACCGTCGACTGCCCGTTCAGTGATGTTACCGACGAACACTGTGATAGTCGGACCATGAGAATCTGAAGTTTTTCTTTGGTCCTCCTGTCGTAACAAAAAAATAAAACGCACACAATAAGAAATTGCTCTAAAACAAAACTTTCAAACAAGTAGGCCTACATAGACATAAATAACGTTACACTAACGTAAACTCGTCGCGACATAAGTGATCGTCTCATCATGTGTTGACCACCACCGCCGGCGCCTCCGCCGCCACCACCACCTCTGTGGTTCGCATTCATGGACCTAGCGTCAGCCAGTGATGGCAACATTCCAGGCGGAAGAATCTAAGAAAAAAAATTCAAATATGACATTACATGTACGCGGTACGCAGAAAAGATTTGTCAGATTCAGACAAATTAGTAATTTCTATTTTATAAATGGTTACTCTTTGAGTTACTAACCGGACGCTTAGAGAAATTTATAATGCAAATCTTAGAATTGATTCGCATTGTGCAATTTTTATGGCTCGATTCGACGAAACCTTTTATTATAAGTGGTTTGACCAGCTCTAAAATAAAAGGTTGCGTTGAGTTGCATGACAAAAACTGCACAGTGATAATCTGAATCTCCTAAGACTCCTAACAGTGAAGAATAAACATATGTGACACTTAAAAGTATAGACTAC
>JAQIYI010000866.1:0-14910 GCA_034700265.1 Polyzonium germanicum | reverse complement strand
ACGGGGCACTGCATTGTGGATAAGATATTTTGTGTCAATATCCTGAAAGCATATTGGCTTACGATTAAAAATTCATTTTTTGTAAATACATGTATGGTAGGCCCTACACTGTACTTTTTTGTGGCATGTGCTAGGCACCACGTGATGTTTACAACGCCCCAAGTTGTAAGTGCAGGGATTCAAAATACGCATAGTTTTTTTTTTTAAATTGAATGTTTTTCCAGATCCTTCTAATGTGCCTATAGGCTTTAACGTAACTCGATAAGAAGAAAGAGAAAAGAAATACAAAACGAAATGCACGCCTTGTTTATTTCCTTGTTTAACCTTGTTTAGAAGCAGGAAGAAGCATTGACGAAGACAAACGAGAACCGCATTAAGCCTAGTCCTAAAATTAGAAGACTTAAGTCGAAAAATAAAAAAGAAAGTGTCAGAATGTAAAAAAGGAAACATTACTTCAACTTCATGAGTGATATCAGGTGCTTCGCGCGCTAGATGCGCTATCCTGGAAGCGGGCCGACGATATGGACGATACGCCAGCGGCAGTGGGTAGACGTTAGGCGAACGAACGGACGACACACGTGCCATTTGAGTTTGCTAAAGTTCTTGGCTCGCTCGAACATACAATGTATATTCAAGGAGTGGGCTTTGGGCTCGCTTTCTGTAATTATGATCAGCGGGGAGTTTGGGGTTCGATTACTGCCTGTATCCATTGGGTGATTATGTTTGTCTCTTGATTCTACTTTTTTGTTATCGAACTTATTCTTTTAGGACCTAGAGGTCTAGATTTCGGGCCATGCGACCTGTTCACTCCAAAATTACCTATCATTTAGATTGTATAATAAATACATTGCAGATACATTTACAATGTAGGGCCTACATATCGTAGTTATACATATGTAGAATTAGGTTAGTTAAAGCTAGTTTTAATTTTATTAACATTCGCCTACGACGAGGCGTAATGCATTTTTAGGTTCTAATTTTTCTATTTCATTTCCATTTGTCAGATTCTCTTACTAATCACATTGAACCAGCTATTGGAAATATAGCTCCTGCATCGGTCACCAGTGCCTCGCCTGCAAACAAACGAAGGAGTACATTTAGGTGAGTCATCATTTTCTAATTGTTGTACAAACTTCCGTTGGAAATGTCTCTCTTAAGGCTCATTCTCACTGATCGAGTTCAGCGGTAAAAATGGTCGTGGACAGACTGTTGCTAAATATATGCATTTTTGTTGTCAAAAAAAATCTAAAAATATCATAAAAAATAAACGGATTTGAAAAACCTAAAACTAAAAAAGTCAAACTTCTTGTCGCTTCCCTTTTAAACTATCCCGCAATTGGCTATTCTTGGCTTGTGCCATCACTCATCGTGATTGGAAGACAAGGTGGCAGGATGTGATTTCGTTATTTCTGTATTATTTTTTCTTGTTCAGTGTGAACGTCACTAATCGCATGTTCGCAGCAGCTCGTCGCCGAACTCTGTTCTCGCTCAATGAGAATCCATCTTACTCTCGCTCTTCAGGGTGCCTGCTCTCATTATTGTGCGACCAAAGTGTCTCAATATCTCAGACGCTTGTGTACAGTTGTACAACTTGTACAGGGACACTGTGGCTGGAATCACTAATGACTTTTAGAGCTGTGTCGACTTGAAAAAATCTCAAGACAGCCTGAGAATACGTCATTATTCCTTTCAGCGAGAATGGAGAAATGACGTAATCATAGCATGTCTTTAGATTTTTTCAAGTCTAGACAGCTCTAAAAGTCATTAGTGGTTCCAGGGATTCCAGCCTTAGTCTGTGCCAACAACTGTAGGCCTACATGTACAATCCTACTTGTACATATGTGGGTGCGCCGTGCAGTTAGGACTAGTTGCACTAGCGTAGATAATTATCTTAAGCAAATTTGTGCCATAAATGTATTGTACATGTACTCGTACGTAAGTATGTTGCAACTATTCTACATACCTTATGATATACCGGTACCCTGTGACACTCAGTTTTGGCCGCTGTATGGTTATACGCAGTTGCTGACCTTGAGCACTTTATCAACGCACAAGAAAAGATCTTGAGCGATATGGTATTGGCTGCCAATATATTATTAAGTTCGTGTTAGCCGTCTAAAGAACTTTAGATGTTATTAAATTAGTTATTTCGATTTTTTTTTTTTTGCTCAAGATTAGCTAGTTTAGCAGCTAAGCATTTTACATGTTGAGAAATAGGGGTTTTATTTGTTGTCATGATTGATGTAGGCTAACACATGATAGGCCTAGCACACAACTGCAATTATAAGTAGGAGTGTACTTAGGACTGTACGTTAAGACAATAAAAAGAAAAACACTCAAGTAGGTTAGTTATCTTAAGTAATTGAGGTCATGGTTGGTGAAAGCGCGTCATTCATTTAGTAACCGTGAAGCTCCCTTCACACACACACACACACACACACACATCTGTCTACATTGCAGAGTATATCGTCGTGCACATCATGCGGCGTGTGAGGTGATCAAATATCCTGCCATATTTTTTTTACTTTGTTGTTTTAAGTAAGCTAAATGCAAGCGCTGCGCAAGACCAATTTATCAAGTATATATATATTTCGTCACTTCCTGAGTAGCACTTCGCAATTAATGCATCGTAGATCATGCGCATGTGTGCAGGCAATCCAGATCCACAGTCACAACACTACAGGGTAATTTGGCCTGCTTGATGACTTTTATAATTCATAGTGGCTATACTGAAATGTAATATACATGTATTGTAAGTGTATGTAGGTAAGGACCGGATTAGAAAGTGAAAAAATTAAGCAAAAAGAGCCAAAAAAAAGTGCTGCAACGACGAAAAAGGTGCAAAAAAGGTGTGAAAAAGGGCAAAATAAGCACCAATTAATGAATCAATTTTCACTTTTCATTACATTAGTCCTACTCATATATAATTATTTTAGGGAGTTGTCACAGTGTTGGCGCATACAAGTAGAGTATACAATTGTACATGTATGTGACCGCTTCTCGCAAAAATGCCAAATGGTATTAATTAAAAAAAGGACAGGCGAACTTGAGCATATTAAAATTCCAATCGATTCAAAAAACGATGAGGATCATGTATCGACCGATGGTTATCAAATTGCATGCACATATTAATCCGCGATTTTCCACAAATGATATCTCGTACGTACCAGCTTGTATCTGAACTTGAATATGCACATGCATGGCGTTCACAGCAGAAATTCTAGCGTTAAAATAATCGCTTGATGATAGGCGAATAAAAATACAAAGCTTTTTATTTAAATTGATTTGTTTTTCTCTCTTATCTAGAAAATGGTTAACAAATCCAGTTCGAAAACTGAGTCACGGACGTCTAGACAAATCTGTCATCGAATCTTCCAAGCTAAGTGGAAAGCGGCCTTCAAATTCTAGCAAATGCAAGGTATCGATCCAACTATTCATTCACCTTAGTTATACCAATCATATATTTTATTATGCAACGTACGTACACAGTATAGAGATAGTGGTACATATTTGTAGTTACGCAAGTTAAGTTTGGTTTTACGCCAATTACTTTAAAGGGGAAGCGACACCAATTTTCAAAGCAAAAACTCACCGTTCGTCCGATGAAACACCTTATTCGACGATTACGGGCGGCACCCTTTTTGAATACGGAGCCCTATAAGCTACCCGAAGGCCCGATTTTATTCCATTAAGTCTACGATCGATGGCGGATGACGTGGTCACGGGAGACGCCAGAGAGTGCCACGTGGCGCATCTCGATTAACGATGGTAGCTTACATTATGTCAAATAAGTGCTAGAAATAGGCATTTTTATTACATAAAAAAAATCTAAAATCACAAAAAATATCTTTAAAAATAGTGATTTGAAAAACCTAAAACTAAAAAAGTCAACCTTCTTGTCGCTTCCTCTTTAAGACTAATAATATTATTTACTTTATTCGTTTAAAACAGATTAGTTATATACTGAGTATAGTGTGCACAAGCTTCTTTAAAGTTGTTTAGTGTTTATGAAAATGTATGACTAACTTTTGTAGATACATTTCTCAGACATGCTATTAGCTAAATGGAACTAATCCATTCCTCTCCAGTCTCCCTATATTAACTTATTAAGTCTGTACCATACTTGCACTAAACAAGTCACTACCGCGTAAGCACTAACGGCTGCGCATTCACGAGGCAGCAATAAGAGTGGTTTGCATGCGATAATGCGCCATAGAGTGTGGATAATTTGCAGCTTATACGCACCTACTGTTTATAAATGGGGATTATCTCACGCACGAATCAAAACCAAATGCATCGCAAATTATGGGCCTCGCAACCTCAGCAACCTCATTGTGCACGGCAATAAACTAAAGCGCGACTTGGCAGCTCACATCCCCAGGTGATCCAATCGACCAAATTAAATGATGATGATTATTAAACCAGTGCACGTATAGGCCTACGTTTTAGGTTTGATTACACGTTGAGACAGGGTAGTTTGTCTTAAAGGGGAAGCGACACCGATTTTCAAAACAAAAATTCGCCGTTCGTTCGACGAATCACCTTTTTCGACGACAATCCGCGATAATATTTTAATTTTATCTCGTTCTTATACCTTTCTACGCTGAATCAAACGCGCTATCAATTTTTCGCATGGAAGGCGCCATTTTGAATTTTGCAGACCCCGGAGCCCCAATTTTATTCTATTAAGGTGTACGGGTGAAGGCCGTCTCACGTGAGACGGCAGAGAGTGTCACGTGGCGCATCTCGATGAAGCACATATCGTTTACCTTAAGAGAGGTTTACCCAATATTCTTAACGCTAACAATGTGCATTTTTATTCCCTAAAACTCTTTATGAAAAACGAAATTTTGTTTGATAAAAGTATCATTGCTTTTAAATATACAAGTTGCATTTAGCCAAATTAAGGACTCGACCCATTTCTGAATCAATACATTTGCAAAAGTCTCATGTAGGTATTATGTGGGAAAATCTATATAGGCCAACCATGTTTATACAATCCAGTTATTCAAGAATATATGGCCAGCAGCACTACCACTTTAACCAGGGAGGTTTTAACTTAGATTGTATTCTTGTAAAACAAGGGGAGGATCTTTGTATGTGGTAACGACGTGTAAGCCTACTCGGTATGGTATTAGAGGTGTAGTATCGCTTTTTCACCTTATAGTAATCGGCGATAAAGAGTGTGGTTAATTTGTGGCAACACATAAGCAGTTCGATGGCGTTTAAAGGGGAAGAGACAAGAAGTTTGACTTTTTGAAGTTTTTCAAATCCCTTTATTTTTGAAGATAATATTGTGCGTAGTGTTAGTTTTTATTTACAATAGAAATGAATATTTTTAGCATTTATTTGAAATAAATTAACCTATCCTCACTTCCCGTAAGCGTTATGTGCTTCATCGAGATGCGCCACGTGACACTCTGGCATCCCACGTGACACTCTCTGGCATCCCACGTGATGCGCCTTGGATCGTAGACTTAATGGGTATAAAACATGAGCTTGAGGAAGCGCATGCAATAAGCAAAAAAAAAACAAGATGGCACCTCTCATTCCCAGGTGATCCATTAAAGCAATTTAACGTTGTTAAATTCAGTCATGAATCCGTATTTAAAGGGGAATGATAGATGCCATGCCCACCCTGGATTGGTCTAGATCATAAGAAATTATTCCAGGATTGGTTGTTGATTGATGGATCGTAGGAGGAGCCAGAAAATCACGATAACATGCAAAGTCATGAACAATCATGGGTTAAGGGACGTTTATGATCTAGCGCTTATATTTTATGTTTGAGCGTGTTCCGCCCATCCCAAGACACACCCATAATGCTTGAACGCGCCTACCCAGAATTCATTGCAAAGCGATGAACGAACGAGAGTTCACCCAGTTCATCTTTTGCGGATGATCAAGTGTTTCCGGTCGTCTTCATTGAATTAATGCAGGAACCGGAAGTGGTCTTCTGAACAGACGTGTACACAAGCGCGTTGGGGAGCGCTTCCAGCGTGAGGCGCGCGTAAACGCTTCCGCTTCGCTCAAGTGTTTATGACGTTGATGGGAGAGGGGCGAAGCAGCGCTTAAACATAAAGCATAAGTCCACGATGATAAACGGCCCTTAAAGAACTCATAAATATGATATAGGCTTACACTGCGTGGCTGAGTGCTAAAGTTCTCGCCTTTCAAGCGTACGAATCGAAGGTAACGAGGTAGGCAAAATTACGCAGGCATAATGGCCGACGTAAAGATATCCACTATTAATATATAGAGATGAGCGACTCCCACGCTTTTATCACACTCAAGCGTTATCGCACCCCCCCCCCTTATTACTGTGCCTTTTACTGTGGCATTAGTAATGCTAAGCTGCTGCAGTTTAATGGGATAAGACCATAGTGTGGGTAAAAGAAAATGATTTGCTTGCGCTCATATGTACACTTAAAGCATTTTACATTCCGTGTAACTGGCACAGATTGCGCTACTCCCTGTTAATTTTATAACCTGACTCACTCATTAACATAAAGTTATAACTCATGCTACATTCAAAATAAGTGTGATCTCTTGAGCATTGGCTCATTAGAGATGACATTAAGCTTATAGCATAACTATATAGTGGGCGCGAGAGACCATAGTTAAAGCATAATTGCCCGCGCGGTAAATGCATGATTGCGCATTCTTGTAAATATGTTCGCACAATCAGATAGAAAAATATTTTGCAATAATGAGCCAAATGAACGGCTTAACTTAAGTGAGTCATTGTGTTGAGCTCTTAGAGGAGTAGTGAACGCTGATGGAGCCATGCTTATATTTGCCTTTATTCCCAGCTTTTAGTCAACAACGAAGACATGGGCAATAAGCCAAGGGCGAGTGCTGTGATCCCTGCACCATGCAGTCCTGAGGATCTATTGGAAGGGGTATTCTTGCAAAATATTCGTACTTTCATCTTGTTATTAAAGCTGCGGTGGCCTCCCTGGATAATTAATTTGTATTTATGTAATTGTATATCAATTAATTACTGTTAAACATTGCATCTCATAACCCAGGAGCAATCCATTAAGAAGTCTCAAAGGGGCAAATCCATTGATGTTACTGGTGATGAGGAAGAACTTTGCGACGTCGAGTTGCCACCTCCGATGCAAATCCAGGAACGCACCTTTCCACCGGTTGCTATGCAGGATAAGCCTCAGCATAAAATGGTAAGGGCCTGAGGGGGTATTATTTATCTGGTTATCTTTTAAACATTTTCCATCGTTTACATAAGCTTTAGCAAAATTTGTTAAGATAGAAAGTGATCATGTACAAATCATTTACATGCGACAGATGGAAGGTGAGGAGTTAAATGACTGAACCCCCTCTTGTGTGTTTACACAGCTTTTAATCTATTTTTATTTTGCAAATATTTCATAAGGTAGGCCTGTACGAGTCTACATTAAAGGGGCATTCCGGATAATAGAACTAATAGAACTTAAATCAATAAACTTCAAATTTAACTTGAGATCCTTTAAGTTAATTATTATTTATTTTTCATCGTGCATAGTAGCATTGCTGTAAATGTTTTACTAAGTTAATGATATAGGCTAACAGCTATCCGAACCATGTGAAATAATAATAAGGAGCGACTGAGTTTGGCTAATGTTACATGTAAGGTTTTTTTCTCCATATCTCAGGAACAGAGTTCAGAGTGCATAGGAGTTCAGAAATATGATAAGGATCTAGCCTATGAGGGATGCTCTTCGGATCTTGGTCGTGTTGATCACATAACGGCCAGTCCGGAGGTGTTTTGTCGAATGTCTTCTAAGCACCTGAGTGATATGAACGCCAGCGACTGTGACGACCACTGTGGTTCAGGAGATAGTCAAGAGGAAGACAGGGCTCAATGTCTTACGAAGCGAATGTAAATACAAATTCTTCATACAATCTGTGTAAATTACAGTTTAATCAGTATAATATGGTGTGCCTATTGCCTAATCAAGACTTAACTACGGCTGTAATGTACAACTTGAATTTGTTGTCTGTTTGCTTGTAGTGTGTTTGTAAGAACATAATTATAAATGCATGTCCATGGAGATTCTTAGATGCGTGTAAGTGCCTGTAGTGGGTGTCCTGGTGGCTGGCAGTGTGCCGAGATAATGTCCATGGTTAATTGGTTATGGGCGCTTTACTCTCGTTCATACTTATAAAAAAATAGTCAGTAAAAATATGGGCAGAGGTTATGTGGTCTTGTTAACAAGAAGCTTATCTCAATATTTTTATATTCGTCAACTTTCACATCATTAGTCCTATTTGTCACGAGTAAGCTTGATGGCAATCTTGCTGGGCCTATTTTATAATCATTGAGTTTTTGTGACCAGTGAGATAATTAAGGGATACACTTTTCAATTTGCAAGACTTTTCTTAGCTTAACCTATTTTTTTTTACCAAGGTTTGTCATGCAAGAGTTATATGACACAGAACGAGATTATGTCAAGGATTTGGGCTGTATTGTAGAGGTGAGTAGTGTTTTATATCTAAAATTCTACATTATACATGCATATGTACATGTATACAAAATCTTCCATTTGGGAGAACCGTATTCTAAACATTTGCATTTTGTTAATGGTATGCCAGACAGTGTTCAATTTTGCAATTGGATTCACAGAAGTTATGGAAGTTTTCTGAGTACTATCATTCGCCTCGTTAAATGCGAGTGCTACCCTTGAAGCAAGAGTGCTAGACGTCGTAGTCTTAACTAAAATTAAAATGTTACTAACTCACGTGCCAAATTTTTTGGCAGGTGTATGCGTTCACAATATAATTTCTCATTTTCCCCTGCATCGCTCTCCTATAACACTATGCGACACATTTTTTCAAGAATACTCTTAATTCTATGAATTTTGCTATCATCTTGATAGCAAACATGATTAACTCCATTTTTTATTTAGTAAGTCTCAAAAACGACCTTTACTAGAAATCTTAAAAAGTTGGAAATGTTGGGAATAACCTAATTTTAAAATAAAATTTGCGTTTACACATTACTCCACTAAATGCAGACCCTAAATTATACTAATTTTTGTTTGCACATCATCATAACAACATTATGGCCATCCAATTAAATCAGTCAATACATTTTGATCAGCTCTCTTACGAGCGTGTAAACAAATTGACAAAATAATGTGGTTAATTCAATCATCTTCATCATAATTAAATCATATACAATGTAGATGTGTATTATGATGAAATACACTTGACTTTTGATCAACCTCAATAGTCTACTGCTGTAACTATACTGTGAAATATACATTAGTTATTTAGTTAAAACCTTTATTGAGTAAGTAACTTTAGTTTCTGAAATATTATACTTTATAGGGATACATGAATGCAATGCGGGAGAAAGAGAGTGATCCTCCAATACCAGAAGCTCTGTGCGGTGGAAAGGACAAACTAGTGTTTGGCAACGTGGAAAATATTTACGAGTTTCATAGAGAGTAAGTTGTCGAAGGGATGGATGCACAATTTGTACATGTATTTTAATAGCTGAGCGTCATCAATATAGCGTGTATTATAAACCCTTTCAGCATATTTCAAGGAGAGCTCAAAAAATGCTTCGACGATCCCAGCAGGTTGGGTCAATTGTTTCGAAGGCATGAAAGGAAGCTGCACATGTATGTCGTTTACTGCCAAAACAAACCCGTCTCAGAGTATATTGTCTCCGAGTATTTGGACACTTACTTCGAGGAGTTGCGCCAGAAGTTGGGTCACAAGCTACAATTGCCAGATTTGCTCATTAAGCCAGTGCAAAGAATAATGAAGTACCAGCTGTTGCTCAAGGATGTTCTAAAGTACACTGAAAGGGCCGGCCTATTGGAAGAGGCAGAGGTTTTGCACAAGGCAGTCTGCATAATGCACGTTGTTCCTAAAGCCGCAAACGATATGATGAACGTTGGGCGGTTGCAAGGATTCGATGTTCGTACCAATGAAAACCAACTATTTGTTCTAATGCTTTATACGGGTCGTTATTATTCAGAATTTGTCTTATTTTTTTAAAGGGAAAGATTTCGGCGCAGGGTAAATTGCTTCTTCAAGATGTGCTCATTGTTTCTGAAGGGACAACAGCTGTTAACTTTAAGGGCAAGGAGCAGGAAGTCTTTCTCTTCGAGCAGATTGTCATTTTCAGTGATGTTGTTGGCAAGAAGACCCAATTCTCAAATCCAATCTACAAATACAAAGCCCACATTCAGGTTAGTTTTTTTAAATCCTATTTATAATCACTAGAACCCTGAAAACCATAATATTTGCTTGTGTATTGTGCAGTATTGCGACCATTGAAATTCTTTAAAATAATAATTTTAAGTTGGCATTGTTGTGAGGAACCCACGACTATTAATTTTTGCTGCCAGAATTAATATTTACTATTTTAAAAAATAGTTTTCCATAGACCTCAAATGTATTGGCAGAACGTCACAAATGCATTACATGTAACACCTTCCATAGAACAGCTCACAGGCAATCTAGTATCGCGTGACACTTTTTTGTACATCAAATTGTAGCCAAAAAAGTATAATTTGCACGTGCTTATAATGTGCACGTATAATATGATTATTTTGGGTGATTCAGTTTCTTAGGTTGGTAACCCTAATGGCCATAACGAACGCTCAAGCACTACTTGAAATTTTCTAAATTAAATTCTAGTCCCAAGTCACAGATTTCGTTCCAAAAGCTGTGTAAAAAGCTAGCCACGTTCAAGTCTACTCCATAGTGCAGCATGGCTCAGCTCAAGCCACAAATTTAGTAAAGGATAGGGCTACCAGCTTTAGGTTAGGTTAGGGTAGAGGGTTTGGGACACAGCCCCAAGATTTCGTCAATCTGATGTTCCACATACCAGTATCTGATTTTACAACTTTGAAATTTTTGATACAATTTGTAATGTTTTATGTTTTGGCTGACTATGCAATGATTTTACGTTTAATTACCATTTAAAAGAAATGAGATTAGTTTATTTATTTATTTTATGAAGGTCAATAAGATGGCTTTAGAGGAGAAAACCGACGACGCGGATCCAAAAAAGTTCATTTTGAAATCAAAGTGTCCGCATCAACAAGGTGTTGCTTTCATTCTTCAAAGCGCATCACCTGAAATCGCCTTCATGTGGGTGTCTGAAATCAGAGCTATTCTTGATACACAGCTGGATTTTCTCAGAGGTCCGTTCATGTTTTATGTCTCAGTAATGTTTAAATTATGCATCCATGTCTTCATTATAATTATCATGTTTACTCTTTCAGCCATTCAGTCACCGATAGCGTATCAAAAGGAGCTGACTAAAGAAATGTTAGTTCTCTTTGTTTTCTGTCATTTTTAGGTGATATAGTTTTTAATGGTGGTAATGTGACCAAAGCCCCCCCCCCCTTCCGCTCTCTTATGCTACCTACGGAATAAAGGCAGGGCTTCCCTTTGTGCTACACTATTTTATTTTGGGAGTTCTTTTAAAGGGAGAGTCAGGATCTGTTTGAAAAATCTGAATGTTAAAAACTCCAAAGTTTAAAATCTAGTCTAGCACCAAGTGAAGCCCTGACTTTTTACTCGTAAGAGGCATCACCAGTTAATCCGACCTAAATGTACTATTTATTTCAACTTATTTAGTTCAGCGCCAGAACTGAGTTCCTTGTGGAATCCTACACTGAGAAAAACACTGTCTCATCCACCAATGCCGAGCAATACTGCTTTTAAGGCCGTTGCCTCAGAATCGTCAGTGAAACAGCATCAAAGTGTTCGGGATAAGAAACTCAAGGGGCCTGCTTTCGAAGGGAATGCCAAAGCGTTGTCATGTCCTCTAGGAACTTGGAGGTTGGATAGCCTCGAAGGGCAGTTATCTTCCAGTTTGATCTCAGGTGCGGAGGAGATCAGACCCTCTTCATCCTTGCTGTGTTCTCCGACAGATCATGACAGGAGTGCCAGTGGAAATGTAGACGTATCTATTGCTTGTGAAATTGGTGCTGACTGTGGTGAAGGCAGTGGTGTGGATCACCGCAAACAATCATTATCTATGGATAAACGTGCCACCATTCAAAGTCCTCCCAAATCTAGGAAACATTTTCTTGAAGGGTTTCGCAACCCCCTTCGAACGAAATTGAAAAATGATCTCGGTGTTAATAATTGCAGTAGTGGGGGCACTTACAGAAGCAGAAATGATGCTCAAGATGTGGCTTGTTCATCAGCATTGTCTGCAGATGCAACGACGGTGTCCAAAGACGGTGTAAGGATCAAAAACTCTGGTGGTGATACAAGTGTGACTGCTTCCGCCTCACGACGCTGGTCAGAAAATAATTCAATGACTAATAAGTCGCAGACAATGGCAAGGCTTTCTTCCACTTCAGAAATCAACGATCCTTTTTTGGCTAAAACGAGTGAAAAATAAGCTTATTATATACAAAGTTATGTTGTTTTTTAGATGAAGGAAATAAGGTAACCAGCTTGCGATCTGTTATATATCTAATGTACATAATAAATCTTAAACCTTTGCAATCTTATAGTGGCGCAACAAGCTATTCTACCCGTCCTCTTATCCTTTCCTTGATGCAATCTATGCCGTTTCTTGTTTCATAGTTCTCATGAAATACTATAATATTAGATTCATTAAACCTGTTCGTTAAACATGTCAATGAGACATTTTATGTTTAGGACTTTCATTTTCAATAGACCAAAAGTTGCCATCGAAGCCTCTCCTCTTAAAAGATTTCTTTTCTCAATATTGTGTGCCTTTGTGTTGCCAAACGTAAATATTATCGCAATGTTTATGGGACATCTGGAACTGCCTAAAACCATGTATAGCCTAATTATGGTAATCGGTCAAATGAAGCTAGACATTTTATTGTGAGTATATGCAATTTTACGCACGTGCTTAAAATTTCAAATTTGAGCATCAACATTTTGAACTAATTTGAACATATTTGAACTTATTTCTTAAGCCGACAGCCTCATCTCTAGTCCTATTTGTATGTTGTAAAACGACAAACTGTTTGCACCAAATATGAGATCGATACAGTTATCGATTTTCTGGTGTCTGAAGGTAAGCCGTAAGGATGACTGCAATGTTAACTGACAAGCCTAGGCTTAATAGGTGATAATTGATGATGACAAGGTGTGCGACTTCATGACTTTTTTATAATTGGGCTCAGACGTGTTGGCTGCGTTGCTCATGCACCGCATCCTGGACAATCTCATCCTGTGGTGACAAAGATACGTTTTGGAATAGTCGCTGTTACCCACACTCGCTTGTTTGGTCTCAGGTGACTTGTCTACTCCAAAAATTGGACCTTGACGGACATTGACCACCATAGGCTTCCTAACTCGTTGGTGGGTTTTGCAGTATGTCAACCTTCAGACACCAAAAAATTCGCACCTGCATCAAGCTCATATTTGGTGCAATCCGTTTGTCGTCTCATAACACAAATTAGTGATACCCATGAGGTCAGGCGCTCACAATAAAATTTGTTGTTTAAATCGACTCATTCATAAGATTGAAGTTAAAGCTGATATTTGTAATTGAGAATTAAGGAGTTAACCAATAATCATTATTATCATGGGTTGGGCGGCAATTGCTGTTGTCCCCCTGAAATATAAAACAGATTTTGGAGAAGCTATTAGGCCTACTGATGTGTGATTCACTACAGAAGGGTTTATGCGCATTTGTTCAGCCTTCCTTTCCCTTTGAGCACTATATGTAAACGAACTCATCCATTGCCAGATCTTCCCTTTTTAAATTCATTTCAAGTAAGCTTGCGACATTCCTTGCAAAGAAACGTCTCATCTTGGATGCAGCCCTTATGAACTTAATTCTATTTGTAATAAGCTTATATCATGTGTACGGTCTACTGAATAATAGCGAATATAAGTATAATTCTGATTTAATTGTTACTACATTCTAGCTATATTTGCATTTAATGTAAGGTTGTTATGTCTTACCTTAAATTAATCTTATCAAATTGTCTGACAGACTTTTTATAGGACCTTCGGCAAAAAACATTCTTAAAATTTGAGAAACGAATGTAATCAGACAGATGATACAGAATGAATGTCCCTTTCAATGAGCGAATAACATTTTTTTAGCTGTTACAGTACTCAGGTACGGTACAGGCACTCAACAATTTCTCTACGCTTTCTGAGCTAAAGCTGGGAACACCGTTGAACGTTTCTTGAAAGACAACGCTCAAGCTTAAGATGAGGATTACCGCCAAAAATAATTACTGCCACACTCCCGGTACACTACATGCACTGTTCGGTAGCAGCTAGTGCACTGGAACTTATTTTTGGCGCTAATCTGCTCATCTAAAGCTTGATCGTTGTCTTTCAAGAAACGTTCAACAGTGTCCTAGCATTAAATGAGGAAATTGAGCATATAGTCCCGGTGGTGATGCCACAATCCGCTAAAAGCTGAAAGGTCATCTGAAAGATATATATTAGCGACTAAACGTCAGGAATTTAGCAGGCCCATAGCCACATAGCTTCTACGTATCCTGCATAAATGCGTAACTCGATAAACCAAGCAACGCAACAATTATGAGTAAAATATTTCGTCATCGCCACAGTGTCAATGATGATGACGAAATATTTAACTGCCAAAAATCACTTTAGTGTACTGGTAGTATGAATGAATGGAAAAATGTGCTGTCTGTAACAAAAAAAGTGATTTTTGGCGGTTATACTCCGCCATAGTCGAGGCTGTGGCGGTTTGGTGCGTGCGAATATACAATGTAGTTGACCTATAGATGGGCGCAGCCATTTTGTCTCAGCTGACGTCACAATCCAAGTTATGTTGACTTCAACTTCCGGAAAGGCGCCTATAAGATGACTTGACCATCAGCGCTCTAGGTGCTCACGGCCACTCGGAGTCATGGGTTCGATCCCCATTGCACCATCTCCTGGGTGTTGTGTTGTTCCGGTTCTCCG
>JAQIYI010000865.1:0-14910 GCA_034700265.1 Polyzonium germanicum | reverse complement strand
ATCATTAATATATGCATTTTGAATTATTCATTTAATTATTAATTCATAGTAGACCCATGTTATGAATTATAATTAAATGCATAGAAATCTAAATCATGCATTCAAAACTATCATTGTAAAAACATTGCATTTTATTTGTCATGCATTTCTCTGTTGATAATATTTTAATTAGTGAGCCAACATTGGCCCACGATGTTAACATTGAATACCATTGGCCAACATTTACACCATGTAAGATTTTTTATGCTTCACATTTTCGTCGCTAGGAGCGCCCAATCCTAAATCTCGACATGGTGTACAACTTAGTTGCAGATGTAGGGAGCGAGCATGCTTGGACAAGATTATCATCTCCGACAAAAGCAGCGTTTTAACTTTGACCCTTTTATTCGCAAATAGTTTATTTTTATTCCTCATTCTGTCGTCTTATGGGCTCCGTTTTTGTCGAGCATACTCGCAATTACCGAGCTTGTAACATGTGTTTGAAACTTAAATATCTTTTTGGTTGTTGCTTGAATTTGGGTTAGAAATAGCGAGATCAAGATGCGGCAGCCCGTTTCAAGATGGCGCGGCGGTGCTTTTTTAAATTCACTTAGGAGTGCGCTCGCTCGCATGCCAATGCGACGTAGAAATGCGTGACATTTTCACTTAAAACGTCCGTAAGAAAGCAAGGTGAAACACAGACAAGAGCGACGCCTGTTTACGCGTTATCGAACCGTAAAATCGGCCAAAAGCATCTCTTGGAAGCAGCCTGTGCTCGGAGGAGGAGACAACTCACTCGTGGCTGAGTATCGTTTAGAGACAACCAACCTACTTATAGACGTGGAGAGCGTGGGTGTCTCACCATTATTGCTTTTAGTTATCATTATTCACTCACCCTGTATCTCGTTATTTGCGGCTGACGTTAACGGGCTAATGGCCCTTTGTCAGCGTCCACTATACACACAATTGTAGTTATTACGGCGCCGGTAATTGGGTCCGCCTGTAGGCACCCCAACCTCTTAAAATAAAATAAAAAATAATCTTCATCTCATTTGATTTTTCTCTTATTTCTAGTTTTCTTAATCGAATGTAACCAGGCCTAAACACAATTCTGTTAAGGCGGCTTTCCAAAATACAACAATTTTATTGTGCATTTTTTGGCATTGTTTTTATTTTTGAGTCTTTTTTTCATATTGTTATAGAAATCATTTTTTTCTACTTTCGTCATAATCGCCGCCATTTTTCCACCCTCACGTAATATCAAGCTTTTTGTCGAACCCAGCGTGTTATCCTTAAGGGTTGTAAATCTGGTCGACTCCCAGTAACATCAGGCGTTGTCCAAGGGCCACTCTTGTTTCCGTGTTACATCAATGATTTACCATCATCCATTCATTTAGCGAAAATTCGTATGTTTGCCGAGAGTGAACTGGATGAACTTGAGCAATGGTCAACGCAAAACGAATTAATCAACTAGTTGTTAGCAAGCGTTAACCAAGATCAAATTGCCCCACGAGTATGATTGCGGCCTGAAGACCGCTCAAGATCTCCTAAGTGCGGCGTTTATTTCGGGCGGCAGTCGACTCGGGTCTCTGTAGTAGGCGCAGCCAACAGCCAGTGACGTTCGTTGGCGAGAGATGACTCAATAAAGAGAGTGATGCATGATGGCGCAGAGCGAAGCTGACGTGGAACCGGCTGGCTCTTTGACCCAAGCAAAAGAGCGTTTAGTGGGGAGCTTGGCTGCGACTCCGACGGGCCCCGGCCCACCTGCCCATCATCATTTTCTCTCGCATGTCCTCGTGTTTAGATTGCCATTTTTTCTCTGCTTTTGCGCAAGTCGAGAGCTTTCCTCCGCTTCTCGCTGGCTGTCTGTCTGCGGATGCCGCGCATAAATAATGATGCTTTACTATTGACACCAATTTCCTGAGATGCTTAAGTGGGACTTAAGGCTGCTTAAGATTCGCTCGTAATACATGTAGGCCGGCAGTTAGAAAGTGCTTAGAGCGCACATCGGGGGCAATGCGGGTCCCTAAGACCTGCAAGGTCAAAGGGCAAATGAAACCAACGACCAAGCTAGCTGTTCAGGCTTAAGTGTGCGAACGAGTGAAGCACTTTCAAGCACACCTCAAATGGCACTTGCACAGATGCAAACTTTCAAAAATCACTAACTTTGTCTTTAAAAATTGTCAAAATTGCCAAAAAACATTAAAGCCCTCACTCGCTCTGAAGAAAATAAATAACTACTGCCTGTTTCTCTGTTTCATATATTGTTATATTGGCATTCGGGTAGATCACCAATGACGAGCTCAAGCCACTGCATCAGCCTGGCTAGCTCAAGTCATGGCTTCAGCCATGGCTCAATAGTTTCCGAAACCACAACTAGCGGTGAGCCAAGCTCTAAACGCGGCAGTGAAAGAAATGCCGAAAAGCTGAAGCCTGGCTGAGCATGGTGCTTAAGACGCAGTAGTGATGCTGCCTGAGTGTGAATTCAACACTGCGGTTCATCTGATATTGCAGCTCGAGGAAATTAACGCGGCAGCATGGAGGGGAACGTCCCCCGCTCGGTCTTACAGCTTCACGATTGCACAGTTGATGTTTAAAACATGCAAAACCGACCGAAATGTTACCTAGGATATCAAATGTGTTCAAATAGATATTCGCGTTAAATCTATCGTCACGTGACTTTACGGAAGGCGTTGGTGCGCGGCTTCAAAGGCCTACAAACGGTACCAAGTGTCGACTCGTCGGCGCACAATAAACCTGATGAGTTCTCTCCTGAGGAGACGCAAGATATTTGCGTCCGCATTTCCGCCAGCGTATTCTAGCCGTTTTCTTTTCATTCTGGCGCGGCGTAAATTAGATCGCACATAGAACGGAAGCACGAAATGGCCGCCATTTTTAGCGGCCGGAAATAGCATGTCTCCAAGACGAGTCTACGCTTAGATTCGAGTTGAGATTTAACTCACTCTCAGCACTAGTGCCGCGTTGCCACGCTTTGGCACCAGCGTTCGAGTGCAGACGATTTTTCTAAGCCAATCAACAACAGCTATACATTATGTAATATTTTGTAGCCCTTTCATGGCGGTTGCTCATGTTGTTTCAATGGCAAAGTCGTCTTTTAATGGCGGATGGCAGACGACGCTCATTTCCGGTTCTTTCATGGTGTATAAGCTGATTGGAGAAAAATTCGTCTGCACTTCACTTGTGCATTGTACTCATTAAGCGCCTATTTTCAAAGTGGGTTTACACTAAATATCTCGTTTAGGCCTATTCTATTATATCGCCCTTCTATAGTTAGCCTAAAGGTAGGTATTGGGTATTTCTTAAGTAAGACTGGTCACAGCTTCCACCAGGCTTAAGAATGGCAGGCATGGGGAAAAATCGGCAATTTTCCGTAAAAACCCAGGAATTTTGAGATTAAGGGAAAATTGGGAAAAAAGCCAAGACATTTGGTGCGTGCTTGCAGTGAAGACTGAGAGTGGTAAAGCCAGCGAATGATTTACTCGAGATGCTGGCAGAAGACGACGCTTCAGGCGTAATCAAGAAGGACGTCCGTTGGCGCCTTGCGCGTAACGCGAACATGTAAATGTCTGCGGCCCTTCCGCCTCCGGTGCTGCCCGCTGGCACTCCAGGAGACGCCATCCCTCTCGTCGAATGGTCCGTCGGACCCCGCCCTGCTCCTATCTGTCGCATTCACATGATTACGCGTAAATGACACCCAATTTGGAGCGTCCCACACATGGTGAGTCCGTACTGAGATCCCCCTTCCTCGCCGAGTGAGGACGGAAATATGGCCGCCTCTGCGTTTCATCGCCGAAATCGATCTTCATATGATGCCATCATAAGTCACAATGGTCGCGGGGATCAAGTTTGTCGGCGTCAGCTTCAGCGTTATTTCTTGTTACGCTGCGTCCACAACGTTGACTAAGCATAATATTGTCTGTTTACCTCAGATGCGATCTTGATTGTCCAAGCGAGCGAGGACTTAGCACTTTTATACAATACTAGGAAATTAATTAATGAGTTAAGTTTGTTTAATGTAAATAATTTGCGATATCATTTGGCAGCGGCGACCGTCTAAACACTGTTACAACATAAATCTCAATTAATAAGATTTATTGTTGCATCCTTTATCTTATTTATCGCGGCGGTATAAATTCAACCAAATGACTTAAAACTCAAAACTATGCATTAGTAAGCGGTGTCGCCATTTTGTATGAAAAATGCGACGTTTAAAACATCTGTTGCGATACGAATTTATAGTCGTAAGCAATACTCGAACCAAACAAGAGCAAAAAAAGCGTTGCAATTTTATGCATATGAAAATAGTTTTAATTAATGAATAAAAAGCAGAGCTAAAGCACGATTGGCCGCTCTTTTTTTCTTAATTATTTCGCCTCCATCTTGATGAGGTTAGGCTCGCTCTTGCGTGTGTTTACTGAGGTGTGAGCCCAAGGGGGGCCCAGGCCCGCCCGCCCTCGCATCCCACGCAGTTCGCCTCCTCCGCCTACATTTCTGACGCTTTTCAGGATCAGGTTACGAACGTCACAGGAGTTGTCTATGGGATACGCTGCCGTTATGAACTCACTGAGTGAGATTTAAGAGTTTAGACGAGTAGGCCTACATTTTGGCAGGTCCTAAAAAATCCGTTTTCTTTTTTCCGTTGAAAAAGGAGAAAGTTTCACTGGAGACAGGCAGGACGCATGCGCCGTGACGTTTGTACTCGATGCCAAACTTTTGTTTCATTCGGCATTTCGCATCTTGGTGTTTCGCGCAGGAGCTCCATCAGCAGGACTTCAGGAGTCCCGAGCTGGACTTGGACCTCTCATTGGGGCAGACGCTCCAAGTGACCGCACAAGTCTCTTTCTTCGGGTCCAAACAGGTACGGCTCACTTGGCTCACAAATCTTACCTGATGGTATAATTAGCAAACGCCCACCCGAGTCCAAAGTGTGTTGTCATTGTTTGCAGTGAAGATGACACTCATGGAGCTAGTGGGCAGTTGTCGCTACGAGAAAGCAGCACGCACCGTTTACAGACGTCACGCGCAGCCCGACAATGGCCTGACAATGGACCATGGCCAGGAGCAATCCGTCGAGGATCGAAGGTCCAACGACAGCTGCAGTCCGAGTTCGAGTCCGGACTCTTTGCTCTCCAACGAGTCCGCGACGAGAGCCCCGCCAGCTGAAGGACCAGCGACGGCCGGCTGGCCGGACAGAGTCTACAACTACGAATACGATCATCACCATGGTCACAGACGGCATGGTCCACGGCTGTGGACCGGCACCGACGACGGCGAACAGCACTATTGCAAGGAGAACCAGTTCTACGCCAATTGCGTCCGCTTCTCCAGCGCTTCCGCGATGGACACGACGTCGGCAGGTCGAGGCACTTCCGGCCAGTACTTGACCTGTTCGTCCTCGCCATCGTCGACTGCCGACTCGCTGTTGCGTCTGGAGGAGGAGGAGGAGGAGGAGGAGGCGGACGACGACGACCAGGACGAGGACGAGGAGGAACGAGTGCAAGGATCAAAGGACGAAGAGGAGGAGGACTCAGTGTCATCGAGGCCTTCCGCAGACCACGTGCAGCACGTGCTCGCTCCACCGTTCCACGGTGCGTCCGTGACGACCGGCCACAACGGAAGCGGAGACCGGTCCCGGTGTCTGCTGTGGGCCTGCAAGGCGTGCAAGCGCAAGACGGTGACCGTGGACCGGCGCAAGGCGGCCACGCTGCGGGAGCGACGCCGGCTGCGCAAGGTGAACGAGGCGTTCGAGACGCTCAAGCGAAGGACGTCGTCCAATCCGAACCAGAGGTTGCCCAAGGTGGAGATTCTGCGCAACGCCATCGAGTACATCGAGAGCCTGGAGGACATGCTGCACGCCGATGCTCAGGCGTACGGCGCCAGCAACAATGGCGGTGGGTCGCGCAAGTCGCACGACGTCGACCGTGCAATGGACGTTGGCTCGAGCGCAAGCGGCGGCGGCTGCAACGACGCAATGGTAAGTCGCCATATGCAACAGGCATTTTATGTTTGGAGGGATATTCGCGATCTGTTTGACGTTTTTATTGGTGCATTTGATTTCACTTATTATTTAATCATAAAAAAAATTAAATTCAAAGAAAACCACAGATTTTTTAATCAATTTTACATGTTCCCGCCATTTAAATCACGCGTCGGGTCACGCATTTCAACATCCGGGAGATGCAATGGATCGCCATCCAGTGGCGTCTTTTGCAAACTGCATGTTGTATATATATCGCACTCATGTGGTGATCATGGCGCTCGAGCAGACGACGCGACGAGTAAACGATCGCAAGAGAATTGCTCGTTAACACAGGAACTACGTAGCCGGAAGTTCTCATGTGTTGTCATGATTTCTGGCGGATTTCAAATGTAATATTTCGCATGTTTGGATGAGTGTAAGTGGAGAACCAATCAACCAATTTTGAACATTTTTGCCAAAGAGGTTCAAAAGAAAATGTGAGTTTAATTTATTCAAACAGATCCTGAACAGCCCCCTTTAATTTATTTATTATTTATTGTTATTACAGAACCAATATAAGTAACAAGTTGATCATGCCCTCAAGAGCAAAATTAGCTTGAGATTAATGCCTTAGGCGGGGGGGGGGGGGTGGACTTTTCCTGATTAGGGCCTAAATCAGGCTCAATGGTAGGGGAAAAAATGCCCAGTTTTAGACAGCCAACGTTGAGATCCCGCTTCAAATGTTCCTTGGACACGGACATTTAGTCGCAGAAATGTCGACGACGGCATCTGCCGAAATGCGTTTGATAAAAACAGTAGGCCTGGGCGATTTAGCGCGCTCACTTTGCCTGTATAATAAATAAGATTGCCAGGCAAAACATCCCCCTCACCTTCAGAGGTACACAAGCCCTATGCAGGTACAGGGTGAGCATGCAGCTTCCAATCTCGCCATACAGTACGAGCATGCTCGGTGCGGGCGAGTAGCTCAAGGTTGGTATCCCTAGGGCGTAAAAGGAAAACTTGAGACTGGCTAACTCGAAAGACAGGCGCAAGTCGTCCTTCATTGCAAAGTTCTCTAGAGTGCACTGCTGGCGCGAACACTCCGTACTTTTGCGCGCATCCGAGTGGGTGTGAGCGAAGGCAAGGAAGAGATTTCATACATCTTCGAGCATAACTGACTGCTCGAAGAGCTTTTTCTTCTTTTTCTTCAACGCTATTTCGAGTGTTGCGTAGGTTCAGGCCTATTTCTATTTGTTTGTCACATTTAACCCAGAAAACACGTCGTCGTCGTCGTAGTTGACGATTGTGTCCACATGTGCACGGGCCTGTTGTTGGCGATATGACGGCCAGGTTTCATGAGCCGCAGCGCGAACATGCATTGCCACATGAGCACACCGAGTGGCCAATCGAGTAATCTTGGCTGGCCATGGAACTAATCGTCTGCACCATTGGGCGCATGTTAGGGTCGTTTTATATATATTTCTGTTCCATATATAACAATCCGTTCATATTTACTGGTCGCACAATGAGCTTAAAGTTTCCCCTTGTATTGCAATGAGTTTATTTTTGGTAAATAAGCCTACTTTCCAGTTTAGACGGATTTCTTGGTCGACCATCATCCCGTAAACAGTCATGTGTAGGCTTTGGGCTCATGACATTGAAAACCGTTTTCCAAACTCGTACTTGGTTTCGGAAATACAGGGTGTGGAATATCGTGAAATTCGTTCACTTTTACAATACTCTGGACCGTGAACTTCCGGAACCAAGTCTGTGTTTTGAAAAACTGCCTAAAAAGTGGCAAAATTGTCATCGAAATAACTGAGATAGTCCTCGCTCGCTAGAACAAACAGTTAGGCCTAATACACTGTGCACTGTACACAGTATACTGTGCAACCGCAAATCATAGACCACTGTGGTTAGGGGGTATCGCCACGCACAAGCAATGGCTTATGTGGGACCACCTCCCCTATACACCATGTAAACCGGAAATGAGCGTCGTCTGCTATCCGCCATTAAGACGACCTTTTGCTATTAAACAACATTGAGCAAACGCCATGAAAGGGCGACCGGGTGGCAATTTGACATTGAGCGATGCAGCGCACCTAGAGGCGATAATGTGAAACCTAAAAAATATATTGCATGGTGTATAAAATGAAAAAATATGGATTTCAAATGAACTTGATTGAAACCGCTAAATAGAAGTTCGCTGTTGATACAGTAGTAAAATGAATAAGACGGTAGCGCAGTGTTGCCAGACGGCATATCGATGTGTTAAATGAGATTTAGGGCCGTTTGAGGAGCTTTATTCGATGCTGGGGCAAAGATATTGTTTTCTATCCGCGCCTGGCTCTTCTGGAGGACTTACACTGTACTGGCTCATGCATTGCTTGACTGCAAACAAGATGGCCGCCAATCCGTGGTCGGAACTCAGTTAATGGGTAATTGAGTGCGTGGCTTAGCGAATGCGACTCACCGATTTAGATGTTTGTCGGCTGATAAATGTCCCGCATTTATCGCTTGGCATGCCTTCCGTATAAATCAATGGATGCGAAATTCAGTTAGCTTTTTTTTGGCAACTTTTCCACAGATGGGGAATTCTCGTTGAATTCTAGTGTCGCAGCACACTTGTAGGCCTATAACTGTGCCGCTCAGCATTGCGCCTGTGGGCATCTTCACAGTGTGAAGCCGCTCTGTTGAGAAATTACTTAAAGCATAAGCGTTATTCGTATTACGCAAACAAACGTTCATGGTTTTCATCGTATATAATAGGATGACAATCACGCTACCGCTTTTTACATGCGTCGTAAATGGTGAAAATCAAAAATCTAATAGGGCTAAGTGCCAAATTAAACTTTGTGCAAAATAGATGGAATAACAAACTATAAATCAATTTAATCAGGTTCATTGTGTACTATTTGTAGTGTTTTAACTACTAACTCAGGCTACTTTAATGAATGCGAAATAATTCGTCGTCCGCTTTTGCGCACTATTTCCCCCCGGGTAAAACGGACATATTTTCTGGCCTATAATCCTATGTGCGCTCGTACATTGCGACTGTCGCGTTTATAATAAACCTAGCTTTTTTTCCCAACCTTATAAACCAGCTTGATATCAAATAACATTGCTTCGAACACACAGAAACAGCCAGAAAAAAAATCCTTCAGAGTTGAAACCCATATTATGTTGCGGAGGCCGTGTAATTCAGTATAACCCCTTGACATCCATCTTTTATTTATTTTCTGTCTTTTTTACTCATCTGAGCCAGCTATCTCATCTAATCTCATAAAGCGCTTTAATGAGTGATGATTAAATATCACATATTGTGGTGAGCTGTGCCCGAGGACGTTAATCATCTGTGGTGCCCACAGAGGTTTTTAGAGGGGGCCCCGTCAGGCCTTTTACATATGCTCATGCGAATCTGTCATATCCCTGTGGAAAATGGCCGGATGGGGAATCGAACCAACGACTCGCTAGTGTGCCCTGGCGCGCGAGTAGACTAACAAAAGTGGTTGAGCCCACGCAATCGACTACGCACGCCAGATCAATTTGGTAAACACCTGGTGATGTTTTAGGCTTCACATTTTCACCACTAGGAGCGCTGCAGCGCTCAACGTTAATTCATAAGCGAGTTTCCCTTTAATGGCTTCTGCTGCTCACCGAGACTGTTTCCTTTTCAATGCTCATTGCCGGTTTACCTGGTGTATGCGCTCATTTGATGCATGTAGGCCTGCCAATTGGAGAATTACTGGAGAATTCTTCAGTAATTCCACAGTAATCTCCATTAATTAGTGGAGAATTACTGAAGAATTACTGAAGAATTACTGGAAAATGACCGCTGAAATTGTCAATTCGCGAATGTTTCGTTCACATTGTTGCTTCACACGCATTGATGAGGTAGGCTTAAGCCTACGCGGGAGTCCTGCTCATTAAGCTGGTGCATTGCCTAATGGTCGGCCTAATAATGCGACATTCTGGGTGGCATTTTCAGCGCTTATTTGCGCCCGTTTCATGTTTGTTTCACTCGGCACTTGTTTTGCGGTGTCTGCCCAAGCCCCAGTATTATTTAGTATAAACACTCGAGCTGCATGTTCAATTCACAAGGTTACAACTTGCAACCATCTCTAAGCCATTACGTCTCAGTGGCTGCGGGTTCGAATCCCACGCACGGCACAATTACGCCTCACGAATGCTCGTTTAGAATGAAACCCACGCGGCCTATCCACTAGACTTGAAGACCTTTTCCCCGGAAGCGGCGCTTGGGCTGCCATTATGATGCTGTTGCATCGCGATTGGCTTAGACCACAGAGTAGCGCGTGACGTTGCATATAGACGCAATGCCAAGGCGACACCATCAAAATGGCGGTTGGTACCACGACCTCATGAACAAGGTGAATCTGAAGATTATCTTTAATTGTTCAAGGGAGGCGGGGACTAGGCTTGCTAGTTGCAACTGCACGCGGAATAAAATGCTAGTCTCAGTTCACTCATTAGCAGCTGATTAGTGAATTTAGGCTAATTTGGATGTTTGCTAATTAGGACCTCACTGTTTTTACTTTGCTTTCTTTAGGCGGCCAATAGTTTTCCC
Organism: Polyzonium germanicum; assembly: GCA_034700265.1. Lineage (NCBI taxonomy): Eukaryota > Metazoa > Arthropoda > Diplopoda > Polyzoniida > Polyzoniidae > Polyzonium > Polyzonium germanicum. The sequence continues at coordinate 4,366 of JAQIYI010000865.1, read as the reverse complement.
TACTTGAGTGAAAGGCTGCGACCGTTCACTTCCGACGGAGCCAACGGATTCGCGCTGCTCAACGGTAAGTCTCGATTGATGGACACAATTAGGTGCTTCGGTTGGCGAGAAAAGCAGTCGCAGAACTGAGCGGCAAGGGGATTGCCTGCTTCTCTCCAGAAACGGTGTGACTGGGATACCGTAGCCGTTCAGTGCTGCGTCTGTTTTTCTTGCCAAGTAAACAAGCTTTATGTAGAAGAAATAAGGGGCGAAGGAGGCGACACGATTGTCATCCTCTCAGTTTGATAAAGCGCCATTTTGACACTAGAAAAGCATCCAAGTAATTCGCATTAGTTGTGACTTTTGTGCGAATCACGCCCACGGTGACATAGGCGCGCATGACGCAACAAATACTCCGTTGCCCGCTCTCGATACGATCAAGACGATAATTAATCAAGATGGTTGTGACAAGACGCGTCACATTGCTGCCATGCAGCCTCAACGATCAGCTGCTTTATGCCTAACCATAATGCAGCTGCACCGGCCGCCGCCTTCTTGGCGTTTAAAAACGCTGCGAAATACGCGACTCAACGCCCAAGTGACAACTGAAGTGAGCGCACTTCTCTCTCGACGGCCTCTCCGATCGATCCGAAATGAGTTTCCATTTTGCGTCGGATGAATTGGACAAGGCATCGAGGAATTCCCCAATTGATGGACATGAAACTAATCGAGAGCAAAAGCAGACGACAATCGTTTTGCATATTTAAAGTAGAAGCCTGAACTTAAGAGCAACAGCTTTGAGGCTGGTATAACTAAACACCTGACTAGCTCAAGTCATGGCTCCGTATTTGTTCATGTCACAAGTGTCGGTGTGTCAACAAAACGGATTGCTCTAGCCATGTCTCGTTGAGCTCGGTGCTAAGCATTAGCCTTTAGAAACAGCGTAATAGTAGATGAACTTTTCATGCTACTATTTTAATGAGTGCGAATACACGAGCAGTTTCGCATCGATCCGAAAGTCGCACCGATGCGAGTTTACGGAGCTTCCGAATGGCCACGTTGTGCGTTTCGTAAAGAATGGCCATTCGTCAAACTCGCATCGGCTTGACTTTCGGATCGATGCAAAACTGCTCATGTATTCGCACTCAATGTTAAGTACGTATGCGAAATAATACGTCGTCTGCAGTCGCCAACTTTGGGCCGGACAAAAGGTAATGCCTGTCTGCCTGACTTTCATTTGTAAAATATTCGCGCGAAGAGGGCAATTGCCAATTTCAGACATTGTCTCTTCGAAGGCAAGGACGTAATGAAAATCGAGATGAGCTTTCGCCGCTTCAGCTTGTACACCGTGCACCCAGGATTTGCCATCAAGACGAGTTGACTGTCTGCCAGCCAGCAGGACGGGCCAATATATCACTGACGCTAGCTGACACGGACATTGCTCGTTATTAAATAGTTGTTTAGACTTGACGGTGCTCGCTACGCGACCCCCAGTCAACAAGCAGCCCAAAGTAGCTCACACAAGTAGGCTGACAAAGGAAAGTCCTGCTCGACGGCGTGTCGGTGTTCGCCAAATTGGGTACAAATTTGATCCAAGTTAAGCTCGTCAAGTAATTGCGACGCACTCGTATCCAACTAGCAGACAAACAAGCTGTCGCTTTATTTGGGCGAAAGCTGGCTTGCAGAAAGTCAAGCAGACCGCAGTCGGTCCACAATGCAGAGTTTGCTTCTAATTTCCCCTTTTGAAAGCGTCCAATCGTGACGCAGGTACTGGTAGACGACGCGAGACAGCGTTGAGCTGAACAGACCAAGAGTTAAGCTGTTGAGGAGTTAGTGATGACAGCCCGCGTCCATTCAGCCCATTAGATGTCTTACGAATTGGTCCATCCGTCAGGCGACCTGACATATCTGGCTCATTCTTTGGCAACGACCCGTCGAGGCCCCGTTTCAGAGTTGGCGTCTGAGAATCCGTCCATATTTCAGAGACCTTTCCTGACACTCTTGACTAATTAAGCTGCCGTGCTGAGTCGTCTAGACCCCGCTGTTTGGCAGGATGATGACGTCCGCACTGTTTCAATAATGCATGCTCGCAGTTTAGCAAGTAAAACCTTTTCCCACAAAAAACAAACCTTTAAAAGCTTCGAAAATAATGCTTTCGTTGTGGGCACCCTGAAGAAATAATAGCAAAGAGAAAATGGCCACCAACAAGATATTTCATCCCGTTGTAAAACTTCCATCTGCGTTTAAAATGAGTCTTATGCAGAACTGCAGGCCTAATTAAAATAATAAGTGAGTCAGTATGAGCAACAAGGCTTTCCCTTAGGATTTAGTTTGTTTTTTCTCGATCCAGTCGCAAGATTACTGCGATAAACTTGAAACTGAAATGGGTAAACAGAGTTGAAGGATAGTCTGAGTTGTTGTTGTTGCTGCGACAGGAGAAAAGCAGGGAAATGAAAATAAAACACTGCGAATAGTCCTAAAATAGTTGCTCAGCTTTTGTTTCTGAACATCAATTTGCACGTAAGATTGCGCATGGGAGAGATGCAATTCTCGCCAAGCTTCAACTTGAAAAGCGAAATAATTCACTCCGATTGCCATAAATAGCCCCGTTATTGTCTGCCTTCTTTAAGGTTACTTTCTTATTCATTAGATTTATGCTTCCTCCATTCGGGTGTCAGATCGATTCAAAATAAATCTGAATTTGCTAGGCAGGCCCAATGCTGGATGGTTGGCTACATAGGTGAACAAAAAACAGTTTGTGTTTCAAAGTTTCCATTACAAAGTTATTGATTTTTAGTTTTGAGTCGTTTCTAACTGGACACCCTGTATATTGATAGCAACAAAAAGATTTTTGCGTTCCTTGTTTTTTTCCACGTGACTTTTAGAAAAAAGCGCCATCTTGTTTTTCTATTTCCACCTTTGAAGTGTTTTTTTCTTACAGATGGTTTCACACCACGAATTTTAGGAAAATGCGCAGAATAAAGTAATTGATAGGAAAGAGCGTAAGGACCTTGTATCCCTATTCAAACAATGCAACTATCGATTGCTTATTTGTAGGTCTTTTTATCGCAATGACAATTGACACAATTGTTAACGCACTTCACCATTAGACCAAATCGAATTGAATCTGTAAGGTTTGAAATCTATTGTTGCTGAAATAGGACCCTAGGCCATGATGTAAGCAAGCCTTATGAAAGTTTGGCGCCAAAATAAACAGAGTGCAGCATGGACCCATTAGCAGACATTGCCTCATTGCGACACATTCAGATGCGATTCTGATATTGTTTCTAATGAGATTTTTCGTGTCAGTTCGGCTTATTTTTATACCTGTTTGTTAAAAACCTACGTGACATGATTAGATGATATCCTTCTGCATCAGGGCGCTATTTCGCTAAGCCTTTTCAGTTTGCCAAAAGACTAATGCTAGAGTGCAATAGTAGGCGTAGGTCTGTTTTATAGTATTTTTTCGTCCTATATGTGGAACGAGCGGATTAAGTCGCGTATTAAAATCGGAAGCGAAAAAAGATACCTCCATCGGTGATCATACATCTCGTTAGAATAATGGTGGCTTCTCCGCCATTTTGACGCAACATTGGATTAGATTCGCCTGACGTCACGCAAAGTTTGGCTTCGTTATTGTTTTTCGCTCGAATGTTCGCATTTTTCGCCTCATACGAAAAATAAAACGTAAAAATCACTGCATAATTGGGCTTTTTACATGTATTTGGAGAAATTTCAATCTTGAGTGGTAACTGGTTCGCGTTGGCACAGAAAAAACCCGAAGATACTTATCGATTTGGTTTCGTCAACTAATTAGCTTGATTTGAAATCCCAAGTTTAAGATGAAAATAAGTAGGCCTAAACCACTTTATTTGCTTACTTTAATAACCCCTTGTTAATGGGGAATTAAAGGAGGGTTTACACGGAACAAATTACTTTATATTTTATAAAGCAATTTGTTCCAATCCTAGGTTCCTGTATCCAATCAATTATGCGTTAGTTAATTAAAGCGATAGCGTAATCTGACAATAATTAATTTAAGCAATGCTGTGCTCAATTAACTAATTAAGTTTTCATTTTTATTTCTCAGGAAACAATGAGAGTAACTTAGCGGCGATCGGTGCTTCCAGTTTGGACTGTTTGTCTCTGATTGTCGAGAGCATAAATCCCACCACTTCCGGTCTTCTGAATCCGACGTCGATTCACGAGTGATTCAGACTTTCAACGGCTTTGGTTCGGTGGTATGCAGGTGAAGACAATGCCTGCAGGACTTGGCAGGATCTATTTCTATAAGTCCTTCCAATGTATGGCGTTTATTTTATTTCACATTTGTGTTTAGGCTTCCAAATGGTAGCGTAGGGATGCGCCGATGGTAACATTTTGCCGA
>JAQIYI010000864.1:0-14911 GCA_034700265.1 Polyzonium germanicum | reverse complement strand
TTTTTGTTTGACCTCTGCGGACGCTGAAGGTCATGTCATTTTACTCCACTCACCGAGTAGAGTCCAAATATATATACAGTTGCCCCCTGGTGGTGGACCGGTAAAACCAATTTCAGCCCATTTTTTAACCAGCCAAGACATTCTCTCAAGATGTTAGGATTAGCGAGACAATAATTTAAGCCTGGTCAAGACTCGGTCTTGAGCGGGCTTAGTTTCTTCGCTTTGAAGATTCGCAGGATCTGGATTAATTCCGATTAACTACTTAAGTCGAGTGGCATGCATGGATGGCTTCACTGCCAAAGTGGCCGAACAGACAAAAAGGCAATGTCAACTCGTGACGTCATACATAATACTTGATGGGCTTCATTGGCAGACATTAGCGCTTGTTGTGCATCGTGCCGCCCAACCTACCTAAAACACTTGTAAGAGTTGCTTTTATCTAAATTCTTAAATAGCCTACGATTTATAATAGTCTTATAAGCTTTCCAAGAATCACAAAATTTGCTTTAAGTTAAAATGACTCGCCTGTCGAATGCCTGAATGTTCAGCTTTTATCGCGCGACACGACGCAACCTTTTCTTAAACAAGTTTCACTCAACCGCGGCTCAAACAAAAGGTTGCGTCGAAAAAACTAAAAATCGTTCAGTCAGCAGAGTTAGCCCAATCAAATTGTAGAAAACCACTTGTGACGTCATAATTCGCCAGGAATTCGTTCGCCGCATGTGATTCGCAAACGATTTGCGAATCGATTTTAGCCCTAATGCATTCAAGGGCAGCATAACGGTGAGGACCATGCATAAACGGCCTGAATTGGACAAATTGAAAATAAAAAGCTAATCAACTGTTGTTTATTTTCATTTTAACTATTTTTTTTCCTTTGACTGGATCCAATATAAATTTACCATTTTGGTGAAACGCGCGTAATTCACGGCACATTGGAATTGCTGGCACAAAATTGTGATGATTGGTCTGGGCCAGTGTCCGTTTTGGCCGGGCAAAAGCAGACGACGAATGATTTAGCATATCGCGTAGGTACGGGCTGAACGGAAACCTTTTTTTAAAAAGCTTGTGGGAGATTTGTGGAATGACAGAGCCCAAAGCTTGTAAAAATAGCGTAATTGCATTCAATGAAAATGATTACATTTGAATTTGTTTCATAATTTCATAAATTGCTGAAATCTGCACGAATGAAATCGATTCCACGGGTAGGATTGATTCCCCATCTCTAAAAATAACACAAATAAAAATAAAAAAAAACAAAAATAAAATTTATAAATGCTTTCTTTTAAGTTTATTTAAAATAATTTGTCGTCGTCTGCCTTTTTGCCTGGGCAAAACGCGGGACTGAAATTTCATATCGCGGTATTTGAAGATTCATCATTCATCAATTTCTTCAATATATTGAACCAAAATAAATATCAGGGGAAAAAAGGAAGAGCAGATGGGCAGAGAAAACAAATTTTGCGCCAATTTACATGTATGGTCGCAATCTTAAAATAAGGTAAAGCGAAGTTCATAGTCCTACTAGACAAAAAACTTTTTGCCAACCTGTTTTGGACACTTAAATTTTGGTTCAATATTTTAGGGTCACCAAGTACATGTGTAGGCGTAGTGCGGATCGACATACACAAACGCGCTTTAGTGGTGATAATCGTTAATGGTAAATAAAAATGCGTATTTGCAAAAAAAAAAGATGCAGCAGCGCTGTGCTCCCAGAAACATTTACTCAAGGAGCTGCTTTGAGGAAGCCAAGAGCTGCTTCAATTTGCACGCTCACGCCAGTTTTATTGCACAAGCACCAGAATTTAAACATAAGCTTACACTACAGGTATACAGTATTAAAAAAATACCTGCGTTCGGATGATGATGATCCATCAAAACGATCAAGGTCCAATTTCAGGAGATTTCAGGCAGCTAAGATCCCTCTCACTTGTCCGCGCACAATTTTCAGCCAATCAAATTGTGCAAAATTGCCCTTGTGGAGGGGAGAATCAATGTGCCTACACTCTGTGCTAAAAGGCTGAAGAAACGTGCACCGGTTGGCGATTAGCCAAGAAATATCTCTGCGTGTGAGGTCCGCTGTCGTCTAAATAAACTATAACCACTCGGGCGTGCTAAGCAGATAAATCAACAGTCACGTGACACGTACACAGACTGTGTGACAGACACAGAGATTAACGTTGGCACATACTTCACTGCCACTGATCATGCGCCATGACTCATCAGGCGGGATTCAACATGGACTCAAAGTGCTGCTGCTGAGAACGTCTGACCTTGGCGACGTAGCGTCGCAGCGTCTCGAAGGGCACGCCGGACTTGGTGGCCGCTCGCAATATGGTGCTGTGGTTGAGCAAGACGTCGGAGATGGCGGCCTGGAGCGACTCGGTCGACCACGAGCACCGCGAACGTCTGGAGCGCACCGCGCGGAACGTGACGGGAGCTGCGAGAGGATCAAAACAAATGAGAAATTTTTGGCCATTAGTGGCACGGATGAGAGACGTCAAGGACAAGAAAGTTTGGCATTAAATGTCTAAGATCGATCGCTCGCAGCAGTCATCAAGCACTTGACTCGATCGAGGCCTCTCGACTCGACTCGCTAACGAGCATCTTGGCCCGGGTCAAGTGCCGGCTCTCAACCAGTTAATGGCCAACCGGTGCTGCCGGCCAGCTGCCCCACACTCGAGTCGCACATGAATTATGGATGGCCATCAAAGCCCATCGCTCTCAAGACCCACTTTCAATAAGTCGCTCGGACAATTACTCCGTCTGAATGCATCACGCGCTAATTATTAACAGCGAGTGGCAGATCGCACGGCAAATTAAAGAGGAGTTGACAGTAAAAGCTGGTACAAAAGCATGTTTATCTTTGCTTGTGCATGCGTATCTTGGCTTGCATTCAAGTAGCTTAGATTTTCACATCTTAGCATTTACGTTGAACGCGTAAAATAAAACCAGCCAAGCTAAGAGGCAGATGTTCGGCCCAGCATCTTAGCTCAACAAAGTCATGTCTTAGCTTTTTACTGCGAACGTGCGTTCATGACAATACAAGCTAAAACCTGCATTTGTTGAGCCTATCTTAGCTTGTTTGCAGGTCCCATCTTACTCGTTCACAGTAAAAAGTGAGCAAGGCAGTTCAAGGCAGAGATAAAAGTTGCTTATTTTGAGGCACATGTTTTTGCTCCAAGTTCTATTTGTAGCTCCCCTTCAGCCCTAGTCCCAGATTCCTGCATGCCTGAATGATTCCCAGTGTGCGGACATTCTGCCTTCAATATTGCTTCCAAGAGCCGCTTCTTTCTGCGCTCAACTAGAGCGGGAAGTGATGTCACAGGAGCGAAACAGTGCAAAAATAATAAAAATATTTATTACAGTATCGATCTAGAAAGAGTTCCAGTAAGAATTTAATGAATGACCACAACAACCACCCATTATCAAAATATTAATTATAATACTCGTTGGAAAAACCTGATGGAGTGTCGCGTGATGTCCCACTCAACGAGCACTCACTCGACGTACAGTCTGTCCGCATGAATATGCATATCACGTGGCCCAAGTGATATGTATAATCATGCGGACAGTCTCAAGTGACTTGGGTATACTTGAAGGTACCAGTAGGTGGAGGAGGGTAATAATGAATCAGTTTAGCCCTAAATGGTGTAAAAGCTAGAAGCCGGGCCCAGTAACTTAAGGTAGACCTAATTGTAAATTTAAATAAAAAAGAATCCCAACAGAGAAGAAATTAAAGACTTTAAAGTACGAGGGATGAAAGTCAGAAAGACGTGAGAATTTTTTATAAAAATTAATTGTCTGAGCGAGCGAAGGACTAGAGGCCCACTAGCACCCTCAAATAGCACCTATTCCTCTGCATCATATTTTCTAAATGGACAAAAAATTCTCAAGACTCTGTGAACATCCCTGTACTTGTAGCGGAAGGCAACCGTGACCCATGAAACCATTGAATAGTCTTTGACTACTGGTGGCAAATTAATTGCATGTAAGGCAAGCACGTCTTTGGTTGGAATCACTAATGCCAAGTCAGTCTCAGACCCTTTTCTCAAGTCTACATGTAGTGATTCCAGCCCAAGTTCAAGACAAGGGCGAGGCGACCTCTTCTGCGTCCATGTCGGGCGCCACAGACAAGTTCGCGCTGCACATCTCTCTGACGGACAGGTTTTGTTGCTCCACCTCATGTTTGATGTTCACGTCCTCGAGTACACTCTGTAGTCCGTGTTCATGGTCGTGGTCGCCGGGAGAAAAATACTCGGACAAAGCTTGGTGGCGCTGCAGCATCAGATAGTCGTGGTCGTGCGGTGGCGAAGCGCTGCCGCTGCTGCTGCCGTTGTTGGCCGGCCAGCTGGTGTCGCCGGTCGACGCCGCCAAGATGGCCGCGGCCCGCTCCGGATTGAGGAAGGGCAGAGCTCGAGCCACGTACTCCTTCGAGGTGCCGAACGCCCGCATCGCCTCCAGCGGCTGGATTCGCTTCATGAGCCGCAGCCTGGCACCAGACCGCCCATTCACGTAGTCATAGAGCGACGATTTGGGGATCTTGAAGGTCATGGCCGCTTTTAGCACATTCATCCGGCCCGATCGAACCGACTCGATGGCGCTCATCAAATCGGTCACGGTCCACGTCGTCTTCTTCTTCTCTTTGGGCTTCTTTTCTGTGTGGGCGAGAATGGATCAGGTGGATCAGGTCACGAACTGCAATCACTGAGGTCAGCAGCAGCAGCGGCAGCGGTACAGGGTGCGTCCTTTGTCGTGGAATCGATAAAAGCCAGGCAAAAAGATAATTACCGCCTGGACTGGTCTTAAGCCGCAAATACTCGTGCTGGCGAAAGTCGCTAAAAGTATGCAGAAAAATCAGAAAAAAAAGGCAAAAAAACCCCAAAAAAGCCATTAAAAATTAAACCAGCGTAATTTTTTGAAAACACCGTTTTAATCGTCATCTTCAGCGTTCATGATTCGCCTGAGCATAAAGCCCAAACACAAATAGGCCTACCCTAAACCAGATCCTGGACTCCTGAGGGAACGGGTACACCCGTTCTCTGGAGTCTTGCAAAGGCCTTGGGTTATTTCCATTTGAAATTGAAACATTCACCCTCGATTAAAATAGGCTGATGGCGAGATTTCATCTGAAAACCTAACCAATTCGGGAACCAGGCTCATAGTCCGAGAACCCGGACCACCGATTCTAACACGTAAAAAAACTAGGTAACATGCGAAATTGAGGTCTTTAACATTAGTGCGTTCAACTGGCAAGCGTCCTACAATTATTTCTAACGCGTCTGGCTTTTTTCACTCACCAGCGCTTGTGCTGGGACCGCTACTGCTGCTGTTGTCCTGAGCTGTAGAAGCAGAAGAACCCTGAGCAGCCTCGACGATAACGCCGTCGCCATCGCCATCGTTTGCCAAAGTTGGCTTCCTTTCAGAGCAGACTGCTGGAAAATCCTGATTCTAAAATACAAAAAAATTAAAAGCCAATTGATCAATTTGTCACACAGATGATGAGACAAATAGGCCTAGCCAAAGATGTTGTTTGCGCGTCACGCCCTACCAACAAACAGCAGCCTTTTACTTAGCGTATGTTGCCATGGGCCTAGGCCTAGTTAAAAAAATGATTTGACTATTTGACGTCACTCACTGAGTAGTTCATACTGTTGTCAGGATCAACATCGATAAGAGGATCGCAAGGAACGGCGTCCATGTTGACTTCGTTAATCCCATCGCCGGATAGCCCCGCCTGTAATGCAGACTGGCCATCGTCGTCGACGAGTATGTGTGGTGCGGCCGGCATCGGTTCCTGTTTGATGCTTTCCACCAGTACAGAATGACCGGCCGCCACGCCGACCCCTGCAGTCTTGCAGTTCTCCAAGTCCTGCAGATCGCCCACTCGTTTGTCCGATGGACCCGAAGGTCTATTCGGGCCGGACTTGGTCCTCGTCGTTCCTGCCTTTCGTCTGCGTTTGTTGCTTGAAGAGCTAGGCGGCATTGATCCTGACGACGATGACGACTTCGAACCCTGTGATGCTGAGAATGGTTGTTGTGACGGCGATGTCGTCACCCAGCGTCTGCTGCTGCTGCCGTTTCCACCGAGACGATATGGAGGAGACGAAATTGGGTCCAGATGAGGAATGGAAGGAAGAGGCGGCGGAAGAAGCAGTGGAGGCGGGCTCGGGCAGGCGGCAAGGTCCTCGTTGTCGGACGACTGCAGGTTGTTGACCTCAGTGAGACCCTTGACCTTGAGCGTCTTGGCCGTCTTAAGCAGCGTGGACAATTGCTCCTGTGTCACGTTCACCTCGCCCTTGTACATGAACTCGATGATGAGGCGCATCTCGTAGTGGCCGACGTCGGTGAGAATGACGATCGGGTGCTGGCACGGGTTGTCCTCGAGCAGTTTGCGGAAGTAGGGCGAGCACGCCGACAGAACGACCTTGTGCGCCTTGACGACGAAGCCGTCGCACGCGATCGTCACGTCCACGAACGACTCGGACGTGAGCAGGTGCTCGAACACGCTCAGCATGTTCGACTGGTGGTTGTTCCACTTGAGGCAGAATTCCTGCTGATCCTGCTGATCGTGCTGCTGCTGATGGGACCCCATCGTCCAGACGGCGGCTGAGCTATTGCGCAGAGGCACAGCGTTCTACTAGGCCTAATTGTGGCTGTGATCTTTGTGATTGCGCCTTCCTTTGCGTACAATTAATTCCTGCAAATTGCTTGATGCAGATGGTGCGAATCGAGTGGGTTGATCGATAACCCGGCTGGCCTAATTAAAACAAAACAAGCAAATTAAATCTAAGGTAAAGCATTAGGCCTAGGGCCATTACTATTGATTACACGTACATTACACTGTTTCCCGTAGCACCAGTCCCATCGAGTTAGGCCTAGGGCAATTCTTATTTTTCAACATTCTATGTCTTTATTACTTATTAGTTACATTACATGCTAGTACTGCATGAATATTGGCTAATCTACCTTCATAACCGGAAGTACGTTGCTAAAGCTGTCTACTCTCGACTCGAGACACAACAATGGAGGCAACATGCAATGCAGGAAATGAAAGCCTGGACCTTATGCCTAGGCCTTTTATTAACATTGCGCCAACATCGCCGTCGTAGGCCTAATAAGATAAATAGGCCTACGGGGCATTCATTTGACCCCTTATAGTAGGCCTAAATTACTGGAACCAAGTAGGCCTACTCACCTGCTATAAGTTTCGTTCAGGAATGCGATGTTGAACGTTCGATGCACAGCTGACCAGTGACAAACATGTTCGGAAGTTCCAACAATTTCCAATTCTTTTCACCAACTAAAACAACAACTGACGTGGCAATGTGCGAACGCGGATTTCTCGGAAAACACAAACGAAACGGAAAACCCAAATGTCGGAAAAACCCGTATCCTATCCTGATTCTGACTCATGACGTCATCCTTCTTCTTCTTTAACAGGAAGTGATTTCGTCACTTATTTCACCTGTTTACGACAAAATAGTAGCGGTTATAGTGAATTTCGTTCGATAAATGATCAAGCATGTAACGAAAACAAATATAACACATTCAGGAATCGAACCTGCACCTCCAAAATGTTCAAAGATTTATGCGCTGTCAGCTTACGCGCGCGGCTATTCGCACAAGCATCGATGATTTAATCTCTAAAACATCATCGATGCCCTGATGACGCCCCATCCGGCGGGAACTTTGAAAAGTTAGAAATAATTTCATATTATTTGGTCAGATTTTCAATTTTATTTATTTCTGAGCAATATTTTTGTTTCTCTTTGAGTGGGCCTATAAGGTAAGTATATAGAAGTACGATCTACAAAGTTACCCTACACTAACAACAATTAAGGCTGCAAACAAATTAATTACTCAACAAACGTGAATAGTTATTAATACACCAGTGGCATGCAGGGAAACATGATCGAGATAATACGACACACATAAAGTAGGAGAATATCGTATATTAATCTCGCGTTTAATTAATTTTTCAGATCAAGTGGAAGAACAGTTAAAGGCTATATGGTCAGCTAGTTTGTTTAGTTAGCTACTTAACCAAGTTCAAGTGAGTAGGAGATGAGTTAGTGAACTTGGCAGGCTAAAGGGTCGATGAGCTAATCCTACTTCACGCTGAGTATATTTGGCACTTTTCATTAGTATGTTGGTTTTCATTTTTAGAAACAAAGCTTTGGACACAATTAATACGAGCAAGATATTGAATATTTAAATAAACAGTTGGTCCTTATTGATTAATTAATTTCTACTGTTTGTCTGGGGTTCTAGGCTACTAGGATCTAAATGGTACCATACTAAAATTGATTAACTAGTTAAGGTACGGTAACTATTAAATGTTCACCGGGTTTATTTCAAACTACGATGTGATTGTTTGATAAGATAGGTCGACTCAAGATAGATCGTTGCGACGACGTCATTGCCATTTCTAATAACTTTTTGAATAACTTAATTTTTTCTTTGAATAATTTCTGCGATCCGCAATCGTCGCGTAGCGTGCAACAAAATTTGCATTTTAAATATATCAAATATACTCTGTGTAAATAACATAAACGATACAACCAAACCCTTGATTGTTCATTTTTTTGTTCCTTTTGGAAGACTCAGCGTATAAAACCAATAAAATAAATAATTTTGTGCTTTCTTTGTCAGAATTAAACAAATAAGAAAATAAACCTCGCGATCGCCTCGTTTTGGTCTCACAGTTTAAGGCTTGAGGGATCGACGAAGCGTGACCCGGCAGCAGGTTAAATTAACTCATCTTTTAAGACACGATATATATTATGTCAACGTCATGGATTTCTTGAAGGTATTTGGACCTATTACTTACAGTATACTGCATATACGCACGTATTCAGGCCCTATCCATTGTCATGGCATAATCTTTTCATGGCTGGCTACATTTTTGCTTCTTGGTCCTTGACGATGTTGTTCACTGAGGTCGAGGTAGACGTGCACGTTTGCGCAGCCTGGCGTCTCAGTTCAGACTTGACGAAAACTGCAATGAAAAGGAACATTTGCTTTAAATTGGTATCTTCCAGAGGGTGTAAGAGCTTAAGTCGAAGCTGCCTAACCCATAGAATTACATAGGAAAGAAAGTCCGCAATTTCAAGCTCGAACATATTAAAGGGATAACCATTATGTTAATGGGAGTGACCTCAGTGCCTGCTAAATGCTATAGGCAGTCTGGTTGGCCAATTAATCGCATAAAGCAACATTGATCGACTCACGAGTCATGATGGCGCCGACCACGAGGAAACCGCACAGCATGAGATTTGCTGGAATGTCGCCAAAGGTTGATAACATCCAACCGGCCAATAGAGTAAACGAGATACCAAAAACCTATTTGAAATCACAATCAACGGTTAAACAAGGCCTATTTCTTTATCGCACGTCCCAGGGCACATGCAAACATCGAGTGCTTTTGACATGGACTCTTGCGCTCAGGTCAAGCAAGATCGAAATTAAGAGATTTCTAGTAGTCTTTCGTTAGACGCTTGTACAAGCAATTGTCGTCGGTAACATACCTGCGACGAAGCGTTCAAAAGCCCGGAAGAGGTACCTTCAGCCTCGGGGTAAGTTATTTCGGCGGCAAATTCGAAACCCAGAGGCAGATAACCAGTCATGAAAAATCTAGGAGGGTTTAAAAACGTTTGCAAATCATCACTTAAGACAAAAGTCTAAATTTAAATTGGTATTCCTTAGGCACAAAGAAAACTAGAACGTGAATTATGATTGTCCAACTCCATAGGGAAACAATGGAGAGTCAGTCTCAAGTCGCGCTCAAGTTTTGATCCTTATCCTACGCCAACCTTATAGTATTAACGTGAGTTTAACTCATTTTGAGTAAGTCTCACCCTAATAAGGCAGCGGCCACGAAGACGACCACGATCTCGTAGGCCTTGAACTGAAACGTGAAAGCCACCATGCCGAGCAGAGAGAACACGTAGACGGCCACCGTTGTCTCCCTAAAGAAAGTTTACATTTTTTCTATTATAAACAATTCAATTAGGATCCAATTGTTTTGAATCTGCACTAAAAAAATGACCTACGCCAAGTGGGCCTATTTGTAATACTCCAATTTCCTTAATTAAATTCTGTCCGACAAGCGATTAAGGCTCAACAAGACTCAACCGGCCGCCGCACCGACACTGCACAAATACGCGCGAGGTCCAATCAATTGAGCGTAAATTTAAGCGATGCCGGATGACGAAACCTTAATTTAATTCGTGTATCTATTTGCTCACTTGAATTTGTGAGTCTTGTCCAACCAGAGGCCGCAGACGACCGAGCCCAGCATGCCGCTGATAACGATCGACAGACCGATACGACCGGCGTTCTGCTCCTGACCCTGATAAAATAAATAAAATACATGGAGTTACCGGTGTTTATTTATTTTAAACAAACATTTAAAGTTCCATCAGTAAATAATTAAGCTTGAATAAATTTCCAATATAAATAAATTGATTAATCAGTAAATAAATTGATAAATCAGTAAAGAAATTGATAAATCAGTAAATAAATTGATAAATCAGTAAATAAATTGATAAATCAGTAAATAAATTGATAAATCAGTAAATAAATAAGAAAATAAATAAACAAATAAATGAATAAATCAATAAAACAGCAAATAAAATAATATAATCTCATAAAATTAGAACCTAAAAATAAACAAATAAATCACTCCAATTTGCATTAAAAATATACCGGAAAATATGAGAGCACCATTTGGTTGAGCAGAGTGGAGATGGCGTAGAAAACTCCTACGTTGATTCCTGACAAGTTTTACAAAAGATTAATATGAAAATTAATTGAAATATATTTGTATAATCTGTCTATCAAGGCACGTGGAATTCCAGATGTAAGGATTTAAAATACCGGTAACATAAAAAAATTTAATTAAAAACTTAGAGGCAAATGCAATAAACACGACAGATTTAAACTGTTTATGAACTCATCATACGTTATAAACGCATATTAGCGTCGATAGTTAAGTGGGTTTGAATAGCAAAACTCATATGACAGCAGTTGCCAATTAAATGATGGATGTCAAGCGGATAAGCCAAAGTTAAAAATTGAAACAAAAAGCATTATTTCTTAATAAAGAACGACGCTCAAACTCACTGGGAACAAATTCATGGCCTAGCTTACTAAGGACAATATTTATAGAAGGCCAACAATATTGAAACCAATTTAAAGTTATCAACATTTAGTGCCAATATAGACGAGCTACATGTAGGCATATTAAAAACAATTAGTTTGCTGCGGTTTCAGTGATCGTGCCAAAGTGACGGATTAGAGAGCCCGATGGGGAATTTGCCCCTGAACGCTCCCAATCTAATCACAACTTTTAGTGGTCGATGATTACCAGTACCGTTCATGATAAGTTTCTAAAAGAATTAAAATTGCTAATTTACATAAAATAAAACAAAAAAGTAGGTGTAAAATAAATACAGAATAACTACTGATTGATTTACCATAAGAGAGCAGCAGAAGGATGTAGTTCCTGTTTCGAGCGAGCCTGAGGATCGATTGGCTGAAGTCACCGCCGATGGCTTTGCTTTGTTCGGCCGCCGCAGCCGCCGGACTCGGAGGGTGCGGAGGCTTGGCTCTGAAAACTCAAAACCCCGAATGGTTGCATGAAGAAATAACGTCGACGATTAAAATTGACTGGCGTAATGAGAATCATCATTCATCAGCAAAAAACAATATTTAGTAGGCCTGCGGTCGTATAATAATGGAATATACTGCTTACAGAGGACGATGAGGACGAAAATTATGCTCGTGATGGCCGCCATGGTGTAGAACAAGATAGAGAGTCCGTGGCCGATCGCGTCTCGGTTCGGCGAGTTGCGAACGATTTCGGGCGGCAGCAGAAATCCCAGCGCGATACCCAACTGAAAGAATTCAAAAGACATCAAAATAAAGAAAAAAATCTTTTATCAATAATGTCAAATAAAAAGTTAAATGTCCAGTTTGAAACTAGCATTTGCCCAGGCAAGATCACAACTGCAAGTTAAAATCAATCGAACCTTAAACTCAATTTATAATTGTGAAAATGTAAAAAAAGACAAAAACTGTCCGAATTGGTAAAAAAAAGTCCTCGCTCGCTGGGGCAATCACAATCACAAAATCAGTCGGTTCCTGAACTTGCTAAGTACTTTTTAGCCGCAAGATCAACACTTGGCCCTCAGTAGCTTTTAATATTACACTTAACAGAGGACTACAGTAGCTAAACGTTCACAAATCATTCAGAAAACTAATTTCGTAGACTTTTAGCTATCTATTGTTCACTAAAGATAGCATTAAATCGGCCCACGTAAAAAACATTTATAAAAGTTGTCGCTCGCTTCGCACGTTTGAATAAATAAAATGATCGCTTTATTTCCTCCTCATGTTTTGTATATAAACACTAAAACGTCTTAATTCATCGTTGACTACGCATGTATACCTGATTGCCGAAAACTCCGACAGCACACGCTGTGCTGACTTCACGAGAGCCGAACCAGACTGCCGACAAATGCGGTGGAATGGCGAGTATGAAGATCTGCGAAGCGGCCACGATGGACTGTCCGACGAACGTGACGGCGAACCGGTCCGGCCCGACACTGGCGCACTTGACGATGGCTCCCAGCGCAGTTCCTGCAGAGCCCAGCAGCACGCAGAAGCGCAGGCCGCGGCGGTCGAGCAGCCAGGAGGCGGGGAAGACGAGCGGCACGTAGAGCACCATGAAGATCATGGACGTCCAGTCGACGGCGATCGCCGGCACGTCGTAATAGTGACAGATCACGTTGGCGATTATCGAGTACTCGATCCACTGGAAGGCGTTCGTCATCGACTGCACCACGAACAGGCCCAGCACGACGAAGCGCCAGGGGCTGAGATGTTCGACGCCTACCGGCAGATCGCCATCAACGTCGGACGCCGGATCGCGGAGGACCGTCGACCGAACATTGTTGCGGTGCGATTCGACCGGAGTCGACGCCTCGGACGAGGCGGAAGGCGAAGTCATCTCGACGCCACCGTTGGACAAGCCCGAATCCACGACGCTGTGGCGACCGAGATCTGTTGTGGACGGAATTTAATCGCAAGACCAATTAGCTTGATTAAGAAATTTAATTAGGCCTCCACGGGCTACGTGAAATTTACAAATGGCCCGCATGTCGGTAATATTCTTAAGTGCAGTCATTTTGAATGTCAGCATTTTTAGATTGCTTCGTGCGTGCATGTATTATAATTCCTAATGTAGACATAAATTAGGCCTCTATAATTACATGTAGAAGTCGGACTCGTATGTTGGGCGTATTTGGTTAACTGCAGACAGCCGGGATCAATTTAAAAAAAACGTTTTGAAACACTCATGGATTCAAACCATGAAATGTTATTTTCTAACAATATTTTGCTTATTTTTCTAATTCGTGAATTCTGAAGTTGGATGTGGCCCCTTATACTCTCACTCTGACATTATTATTATTTTAATAATAATTAATAATAATATTTGTTTTTATTTTTAAACACTAGGCATTTGTAGGAGCTAATCGTGGACGGTAAGATACATTAAGTAAGGTAGGCCTATTGTTATATTAACTTATAAGGTAATACGGTAAACATGTAGGCCTATAGTGTGCTAATATCCACTTGTATGTTAAATGTCCATTTGTATGCATTTAACATGATTAGGCTAGTTATAATTCTGACGTACCATCGCTGCTTTCAATGTGCTCGGTGGACATGATGGAGAGTCCCTAGCTGGTAGCCTAGTGCGATTATGAGACGTCCTCAGTCTGCTGCCAAGGTCCTCGCCGTAGGTGCCTAACTAATTACGGCTGATTTATGCGTGATTTAACGGAACGTAAATTGTCGAGTGAATCCAACTGCCACTGCCCAGCTCCGTGTTCTTTGAGATTTCAATTAGTTTTTGCTGAACTTTGGAGCGAACTACGGGAGAATTAGCGAACTACTCGCTGGACGTTAACATGTCGTTGGCGGCCGATATGACACCCGATAGGCCTGTAATACGTCCGATGGAAACTTTGCCGCGATTAGGCCCGAGACGTATCAGTATGGCTGAAATGAAAACACGCAAAGTTCATGCGATATGTTTATAAACATTGTATTCGAAGAGTGAAGCAGGCCTACGGTCGCTCTTTAACACCGCGGATCGAATTTCGACGCGCATTATTCGCGCGCCAAGTTGCCGACAATCTGTCGCTCGTAACACAATGGAGACGTATTGTGCCCAATTCAAAGAAATCACACAAGGAAAACACATACAAGGAAAGCAGAATTGGCAACGTGCCCATAAATTAAATGGTCGCCATGACGACGACATTCGACTACTTACGTGAAGCACGCCGCCACGCATTTTAATTGTGCGCCAGGATTCCAGGAAATCCGGGCGAATTCTTTCATTCATTCCAATGTTTGGCTTTTCACATGAAATCGGACGCAAATAAGCCACTGCGGAAATGGCCGCCAAGTCGACTGAAGAAGAACTGAAGCAGACAACACCGAGGAGATGGGCCAGTGGGGATCGAACCCATGACTCGCAGCAGCCACGAGTGAGCAGTGTCTCAACTGGCGGGCGCTCTGCCCACTGAGCAAGGCCTTTTTAGTTTCAACGTAAAGCGGAAACGCATCACGCAGCAGACGACACACCCCAAGATTGTAAAAAAAATCTCCCGCTTTCGCATAAACCCATTCTTTTTCTTCTTCTCCACGCTGGAGGGGTTTGAACCCGGAACCCTCTGGGTAAGAGCAGTGGCGATAGCGCGCCAAATTGAGCGCTACGCCAAACACGTCCTCATATCTAGTCAAATAAAGCAGATTAATACGGAGCCTTGAATGGCTCACAAAAACTTTTTTTTCACATATCAACAATTGTTTTTCACACAATAGAAACAGTACA